>JALIZH010019861.1:0-13547 GCA_030522465.1 Rhipicephalus appendiculatus
GCCGGTGGTTAATTTCCGTGTTTGATGAGGCATCTAAGGTTTTCGCCTTAAAAAAAAAACAAACAAGACAAACCAAAGTAAATGAATCGATAACACTGCACTATTGTGTACGCCTTACTTCGTGTTACGAGCGATCGCCCGAAAACAAACGTGATTCTCAGCTCACAGCAGCTGATTACACACGCCTGTGGTACGTACACAAGAGGCTTGCTACACCTATCGGGACATCTCCATGTTTATCAAAGAGATGACAGACACGCTGTGTCAGTTAATGGTAAAATTTTGAGCTGTGTCAGGAGGTTCAGCGCAAAAGCGTGGTGTACGCTATATTGAGCTCATCAGGAAAAAGCGGGAAATGTAGCCGGGTGCCCTGTAGACGCGCACTCAATTGCCGCGGGAACAATCATGTAGCTACTCGCCTACATTTTTTTTTTTTGTAGAAGCCTCTGAACCGTGCGAACCCTAACCACCGAGAACCTTGAAAATATTTGAAGTTAAAAATGAGTTGTTTCAAACTGTTTCCATTTCGTATGGCGAAGGCTTGAAGCGATGTACGCATCTCGCGGAAAGTTTCATACTGACGTTCAGCAATCCCCGTAGATAGACACAAACTCGACGCATGAGTGAACACAGCTGGCTCCCAAACAACTAATCTCAGTATATCTGTATAAACTTGTTTATAATATATATATTGTGGCATGTTGCATTTCCTTTTTTTCAGTCTAGATACATAAGTGATCTCTATATTTGAACAGTTTTCTACAGTGGTTGAAATATTACACTTCCACATTGTAAACTTCTTACCGCATTTTTGTTCAGGCAGCCATTCAACTTGTACAGCAAGAATAAGGGTATTGGTAACTTTAATTTCATGATATCTGGATATTGGTACAGCATTTTCTATAATACGCCTTTTATGCATAAACTTGTGGAATAATGTATGTTTACCTGGCATTGCATTTCATTCAAATGTCGGAATATAACTCAAGCTTTGCGCTCGGTGAGCATTGTACGCCACCTCAGAAGAAAAAATAAGCCAACAATATATTCAGGTATGATCTATTCTTCCCTTTTTTTCCTCTTACGTCTTCCCGATGTGCTCTGTTCATATTGAAGGGAGTCGAGGCTAACGAATTGTCGAATAAAGAGATGTGGATATGGACCACTGGCGACCACGAGAAGTGGTGGTGAACGAAGCGGTCACTGCGCGTAAGTATTTCAGCTGACGGCACATGTAATTTACCTTCTTTTATTACTCTTAATTCTTGCATGCGCGATGCCATTGCCCCATTGCCCGTGCGAGAAAGTTTCTTTTCGTTCTTTCCTTGTGCCTGCTCATTTTGCGCGTTTTTGCGCACGCACCAACGTTCTCAGGCTCTATCACTGGGACTAGGCCACGCTGATGCCGCTGGATACATGATTTTTTGCATGCTGCTGTTGCCCCCCGCACCGCACTAAAACAACGCTCAAAGATTGGTAAGCTCCATTCAGCACCACATTATTAAAGTTAAGTAGACTTCACGTGCCCTTAATGGAAGCGCAGCTCAAAAAACTACAGCGCGTAGCAGACGCCCCTGGCTTTCCGCGCGCTCCCGAGCGCGGAAAGCCCACGGGTCCGGCGCAGCAGCGGCGCGGCGCGGCGCGGGAGTTCACCGCAAAAGGCCCACGCGGGAGCCGGCGCTTTGGACACTCCCCCTATTCTAGGTCACTCTACTAGGGGCAGACGTGCAGCCATGTCTTTCTCGTCAACATCGTCGTCCCCGCCGTCGTCGCGGTCAACATTGACAAGCGAGGATGACAACGACTTGGAATTGGGAATTGCCGCGATTCGCGACGTCGCGAATCATTTTCGCTTTGACTTCTTGGCAAGCAGCCACGAGGAATTGCCTGCGGACGCACGCTTGGGCCACGCTCAATGGTGAGATATGGCACAATCAGCTTTATTAGCGCTATCTGCGTGTTATCCGTTTTGGCGATGATATATATATTTTTTTGATAGCTCGTAGTCGTGTTATCGTGTACTGCACATGTAAACAACGTTTGATAGCTCGTAGTCGTGTTAGCGTGTACTGCATACCTCGTCAGTTACCGCGTCAAAGTGAAGCGAAGCGAGCAAATGCGGCTGTCGATCACAGGCGTCCAGTCCTTCGGTCCAACGGCGCGCCGTACGAAGTCAACCCACTGGCTGCGTTGAGGTTCGAGGCTTGAAAATGCATGAAAGGCCACACACTTTCCGCTTTTTCCGCGCCTCGACGGGCAGGTTCGCACTACGCAGCGGCTCCCCGACATCTTGGCACGTATTGTGTCGCTCCGAATGATCGCACCCGCGCTGTGGAGCACACGACAAATCAGTCGATGCGACACGATGAACCGCACGCACGGATCAACACAGCAAGGAGAGCCACTAGTGAGACCATCGCCGGGCGTCGGCGCCACAATAAACACACTCAGACCATCGACGTCATTGTTACTAGCGTATCGCTAGCGAACGTCACAAGTGTGGAATGTATCACACCTCACACGTACACTAGTGTCGATGTCGCAGGGCATTCAGTTTTCCGTTGAGCCTTCATACGCTGTTTGCCCTCGAAATAAAATAACTTCCACGCGACGGACGCCATTCAAATTTGGCCAAGAAGACCTGTGCATACCGAGCAATCGAATGAAGGACACATCTCGATTCGGAAGTTTAATGTCAGTGCTCCTTTAAGCCGGTCAATCGAAACACGATCTTCGTTCCCGTTGATGCGCAGGGTGAAGTTTTACAGCGAAAGCTGTATATGGTTAGGAGAAACGCAAAACCGCTCGGCATCTGTGTCACGAGCGGTCTCCATTGGCTGTGCTATCAGTTACGTCGTCCTGAGCGTCGTACCCAAGCTCGCGCGCCGTTGGCTGGGCCATGAGTGACGTCGTCCATCCCGTCGCTGCCGCGGCGCCGAGCACGCGCGCATCAGCTTCGACTGAGAGCTTCCACATGGGTAAGCCACGGATCCTACGAACTCCCGAACAGCGGACAACTTAGGAGAGCGCCGACAGTGGAAACGTGAGAGAGCTTGCATATGCCGGGTCGATGCTGCACTCCGGGCACAAGAACAGGCCCGCGAGGCCGAGTGCCGGCAGCAACTGTGTACCGACGATCCGGCAGCCTTCCAAGCCGAGATTTCAAGCCGCGCTAAATCGCGAACGGGAATGCAAGCGCCGGTGTCGGGCGGGTCCTGCAAACCACGCCGCCGAGTTAGCTCGCGATGTCAAACGCTTGCAGCAAGGGCGCGCCAAGAAGCGGCGTTTCGGGCAGAACAGAGTCGACGTGATGATTGCGGGAGCGCGTTCGCCGGGGCGAACGCCCGCTTTCGGCGAGAGTTTCTCCAGCGGCACTTCGGCTTCGGCTGCGACGTCTGTGACCGCCTGTGGTTCGACCACAACCTGGCAACGATAATTGTGGAAGGCTTAAAGGGGTGGTGCCACCAAATTTGTGGCTTGCGCGTTCTTCGCTGCAAGCGTTTCTTATAGCTCCAGGAAGCATGATACACGCACCAAGATTCACGTATTCTCGCTAAATAATTTAATATCGCCTTATTTATGCGGACAACTTTCGGTTTCGGTTTCTGGGCACCAAGTTGGGCAGTGACGTAGAAGTGTAGTAGGCTTGGTCACGTGACCATACAAGGCTCGCGCGAAGATGCGCAGCACTTAGCCAGGAAGCGATCGAAACTCGGCAAGTGATGTAGCAAACGATGCTTTGCCGGTACGTACGTTCTGGAGGTAACGGAGGTCCCGAGGACACTCACGTCACTACAACTTTCGTTGTCCTTCCCATAGAGGTACGGCAGTTTTGATGCGCTAGCGATGGGCATCGATCGGGAGAATGAGCATTTAGGTACACTTTGGAAGTGAATTAAAATATGTTCGTGTGGAGTGTCCCTTCGTGTGGAGTGTCCTTCGTGTGGAGTGTCCTTCGTGTGGAGTGTCCTTGCATACAGAGGAAACCCACAACAGGCTTGTTATAGCCTCAAAATTTGATGGCACCACCCCTTTAAGTGCAGCATCGGGTTCAACCCACTGCTAAACACCGGGGACGCACATTTCAGCTTCGCTGGTTAACCATTAGACGGAGTGCTTGGGCGGTGATTTTTTGTCGTCGCGATGGACAACCATGTAGGGTCCACTGTACGGTGGCTGGAAAGGCATGCGGACGGTGTCGTCGCGGAGGAAAGCATGCGTGCACGTTGCTAGCTCCTTGAAGATGAAAGGTGCGGGCCAAGGGCGGCGATGGTACGTCGGAGCCGGGCGACGAAGTCGTTAGGGTCTGCCGTCGCGGTGTTGAAAGGCAGCGCAGTGAGAAATTCACCTGGGAGGCGGAGCGATTCTCCGTAGACCAGCTCTGCGGGTGTAGCCTAATGTCCCGCTTTACGGTGGCGCGAAGACCTAGGATGACGACTGGGATGGCTTCGAGCCAGGTTGAGTCCGGGTGGCACATGATGGCTGCTTTGAACTGTCGGTGGAAACGCTTGATCATCCTGTTCGCGCAGGGGTGGTAACTGGTGGTCCTCAAGCGTTCAAAACCGATGGTCAGCCCTAGGAGCCTGAAAAGGTGCGACTCGAAGTGTCGTCCTTGGTCGGTAGTTACGCGGCGGGGGGCGCCGAAACGGGCAATCCAGCCGGTGAGGAAGGCCGACGCGACTTCTTCCGCGGTGATTACCTCGAGGGGTCATGCCTCGGGCCATCGTGTATACCGATCGATGGCGGTGAGGCAGTAGCAATATGGTCCAGCTGAGGGGAAGGGTCCTATGATATCGAGGTGGACGTGCTGAATCTGACCAGAGGGCAGAGGGAAAACTCCGAGCGGTGAGGCGACGCGCCTGGTGACTTTAGCGCGTTGGCATTGAATGCAGGAGCGCGCTCAGTTGCGGCAATCCCGCTGCATGGAGGGCCAGACGTAGTGGTCAGCCACGAGACGTGTAGAGGCTATGCCGGTATGGCTGAGGTTGTGAAGCTGGTCAAGAAGGGCACGGCGGTGGGCCCGGGGCACGAAGGGCCTGCTTCGTCCTGTCGACATGTCGCAGTGGATAGTGGTTGTCGACCCAGATATGGGGATTTGTTGCAGCTGTAGTGAGGACCCGCCCTTGAGAAGTTTCTGCAGTTCAGCGTCTGTAGTTTGAGCCTCGGCGAGGACGGCGGCTGTTATCTGCGAAGAACTGATAGCTGCCACACGTGAAAGTGCGTCGGCGACCACATTGTCTTTCCCGCTAACGTGTGCGATGTCGGTGGTAAACTGGGCCATGAACGAGAGCTCGTTCTGTTGAACCGGCGGGAGTTTGTCACGACGTTGAGAGAAGGCGTAGGTATGAGGTTTGTGGTCAGTACAAATAGTACAGTGCTGCGCTTCGAGAACGTGGCGGAAGTGTTGAACTGCTTCGTATATCGCCAGAAGTTCTCTGTAGTAAGCTGGCGAACTCGTCGGGGCAGCGGTCGTGGTTTCGTCGGTGGAACTAGCCTCTGAAGGGGTCGCCTTCCGAGCTGAGAGTTTCCTGGAAAAAAATGCCAAGGGGTGCCAGTTGTTGTCCACGCGTTGCATGAGGGCGGCGCCGACGGCGAAACCAGAGGCGTCCGCGAAGAGTCCCAAGGGAGCGTCAGGCACGGGATGGGAGAGAAGCGTGGCGGTGCAGAGAGCAGCCTTGCATTCCTCGAAAGTTTGCACCAAAATCGGTGTGCACGTGACGGGTTGGTTTCCTCGTAGACCAGCCAAGGCATCATGAAGGGGCGCCTGGTAGTCGGCGGCGTGCGGTAAGAAACGTCTATAAGAGTTCAGCATACCGAGAAAACGGCGAAGGTCTTTAGCGGTGGTGGGTTAAGGGTACGTCTGCAAGTCAGGGATGCGTTCAGGCAAGGGTCGAGTTCCCCTCTGACGAAACTTCATGGCCGAGGAAATGGACGGTGGAAGCGCCGAGCGTGCTCTTCTGGACGTTGGCGAGTAGGCCGTGGTCGTCGAGGCGTTGGAGCAACAGACGAAGGTGCCCGTGGTGTTCTTCCGCGTCACCTGAAAAGACCAATATGTCGTCAAGTTAGACGAAGCAGAAGTCGAGGCCGCGGACGACTTGGTCGATGAAGCGCTGAAAGGTTTGTCCTGCGAATAAATAGAAGCAGCGCGAAAAAACGAACGACAAGGAACACACACAACAGGACTAGCGCTGTACTGCCAACTGAATGTTTATTGAAAAGATCACCACTTATAGCTATGCCACCCTGCGTTGTCCTGCGTTCCTTAGGCCAAAGCTCATGAAGGGAAACTCGAACAAGCCAAACGGGGTAATTATTGCAGTTTTCGGGACGTCGTCCGGATTGACGGATATCTGCGTGTAAGCCTTCACCAAGTCTAGCACGGAGATGACGCGGCAGCCGTGAATGCGATGGGCGAAGTCGTGTATGTGGTGGACGGGGTACCTGTCCGGGATGGTGCGCGCGTTGAGGGCACGGCAGTCCCCGCAGGGCCGCCAGCCATCGGTCTTCTTCGGGACAAGGTGAAGTGGCGAGGCCCATGGGCCGTCGGAGCGACGGGCGATGCCTTCTCGGAGCATGGCTTCGAACTCTGCCTTGGCTATGCGCATGCGGTCTGGGGCAAGGGGACGGGCGCGGCAGAAAACCGGGGGGGGCCTCGAGTGGTCCGGATGTAGTGCACGGTGGTGTGCTGCACTGCGTGGCAGCCCGCTGGGACGCGTCAAACCGGGAAATTCCGTCAGGATGGCATAATACGGCGAATGATTTTCAACACTGAGCACTTTGATGCTCAGTGTTGGTGGGTGATCGTTCGCTGGCCTGGCGAAAAATATCCCGTCGTCGCGTCGATGAGACGATCGTGGCGGCAGTCCGGAAGGAGGTTATAATGTGCCAAAAAGTCCGAGCCGATTAATTGTTCAGCGACGTCGGCGATGACAAAATTCCAATGAAGATCGCGGCGTATGTTCCTGAGCTGGATGTGCAGGCGCAGCGAGCCGTACGTCTCGATTGTGGACCCGTTTGCCGCGCTGAGCTCAAAAGATGTCGGCGGGCGAGGACCTTGAAGATGGGCTCGTGGGTGGCAGCAGATGCCGGAACCGCTATCGACAAGGAACCGCTGCTTTGTGACTTGGTCGGTGACAAAGATGCGACGGCCTCCAGGTTGGCAGCTCGCAGCCGTGCCTACGAGCTGCCGTTGTCGTTTCCCCTCGTGCCGAGCAGAGCAGGGTGGTCGACAATGTCGGGCTCTGTCCCCGAAGCGTCGGTGGTAGTAACACCAGCCGTGCCCACCAGGCTGTTGTGACGAGGCGGTGTTACGGTCGTGGCTTGGAGAGTGGGAGCGTGGGCGCGTCTTTGGGTGTTGATCGAGGTGTCGTTGAATGGAGCTGAGCCGTCTCTCGATGTCATCGATGTGGTGCGCGAGCTCCGTGGTGTTCAGTGGTGCAGCGACAGCCTGGATGGTGGGCGATGACTGCGGCAAACAGACATCGATGACGCGATCAGCGATCTCGGCAAGTTGGTCAAGGGGTAGCTTTGGCTGGGCCTGCAGGATCGCCTGGGCGTGCGGTGGAAGTCGTTGGAACCAAAGTGTTCGCAGGAAAGAATCGTGGAGCTCCATGTTGCCTGCGAGGGCACGCATGTGGCGGAGGAGCTGCGATGGTTTGCGTTCGGCTAGTTCTGCGGACTGAAGTTCTCGCGCCTTCCGAGGTTGACAGACGGCGGATGAGTTCCGTCTTGAGGTATTCATATAGGTTGGCCTTTGCTGGATGGGCAAGGATGTCCCGGACCTCGTTAGTGTAGCGGGCGTCCAGGTGGGCGACTACGTAGTCGTAGCGAGTCCGGTCTTGCGTGATGTGCGCAACGGAGAACTGGGCCTCCATTTGGGCGAACCATACCTCGGTCGAGTCCGCCCAAAACGGCAGAAGTTTGACAGGTACCCGCCAGGCGTCCAGGTCGGCAACGGCCGCGGTAGCAGCGGGGCCTGCGTTGACAGCGACCGCCGGAACGGAGCTTTGGGGGTGCGTGGCCCGAGCGGGGAGGTGCGGCGTCATCGGGCGAATGCGGTTTAGTGGGCACGCGCTGCTGCTGGAGCACCAGTTGCCGGGCCTGCAGTTGCTGTTCAAGTTGTTGTACTTGCTGGCGCAGAGCGGCAAGGGCTTCCTAGTCGGCCATGGCGGTGCGATTCGTTCGGTTTCCGGGTCACCAGATGTGGGATGCCGTGTCGACGGAAGGACGCATCCCAACATAAAAAACGTAACGACCATTTATTCAACCACGGTAGCAGCATCGGGAGAGCATTCTGACGCTACGCTCGACAGAGGTAGCGGAATAAATGATGCGCTTCCAAGCTTTGCAGCCTGGTTTTGTAGCCACCGCTGGTGTAAATCATAAAAATATGCCAAAATAGCCAAAAATAATTCATTAAAGAAAAAGGTTTCTGTTAATTATTTTAATACAGATAGAGTTTATAAATGAACAAAACAAAGAAATGAATCAAGATTAACAAATAAAAGCCAGATTAAAACAAGCAACACATTTTGTAGAGCGTTACCCATATGATATGCATGTCTCGAGTCTGCTGCTCCTCAGTGCAAAAGCGCATATCTGAATGCCACCTTGCTTGCTGGCATTTGTATTTTATTGTTGCTCTTTGTAGGTAGATAATCAACTTTATGAAGTGTCTAGCGAGTTAATTTGTCTTCTTTTCAAGTGAGGCCACAATCTCAGGATTGTAGCCAAAGGAAAGGGGAACCCCATGGAGGAGAAAAATGGCTTGTTTCTTACTTAAAGCGAATAACTAAAGCTAAACGATGCGCATCACACCCAACGCTTATGTCGGAACTCATTTCAAGTGAAACAAATGTAAAGTGGCAAATTGTATCTTTTAAAACCAACGGTGACGCGTAGTTTGGTGATTACAGGCATGGCGCCTATAAATCCTTTAAGTCATGCACTTCGCGTGTGCTTTAATTTGCACTTTGATTGAAATCCACAAATTTAATTTATCCACCATGAGAATGAACGACTCAGCGGCCACGCGAAACCGGCAAAGGAAGCTTCGCTTTGAAAGGAAAGGAATTCATTATTGCTGACAACCGCAACTGTCTGATGAATGCTGCTGATACCTAAAGAATGCAAAAGGACAGGGAGAGTATACACGTAAGCACTTGATTCACATCGACATTGAGGCAGAACCAATAAAGAGGAGAAAAACTCACTGGAAAATGAGCGTTTGAAGCGAAGTGAAGTTTTATTTTCCTTTCAAACAAAGGAGGAAGCCGGGGCTAAAGGCTGAATGTCTGAAAAAGGCCTCGGCTCCCTTGTATAGTTTGACTTCAGTTAACACAAAAACTGAAGATATAACACAATAAATGCATAAATCAGCTGCACTCGCAAGCGTACAAAAAAAAGCAGTTATTATGCATACAAAAATGAAAATGATATTATCCAAAACATAGACCAGAGTCGAGTAATTATTTCTTTGCTTCCTTATTAAACATTTTCAATGAAACATCAAAATTACCATTTGTCGACATTTTATTAATGGCCACAGTTATCTGATAAGTTAATTTTTGTTTGCCATAGTACGCGTTTTAGGGACCCGGTGGAAGGAAGGCAGGTAATAGCCCACGACCAAAAAATCCCGCCAACTCTAGAAAAACGTAGCCCAATTTGGCTATTTATGGCCCGAACCTGGCACCCTGGACCTGATGATTCCGAGTTTGCGTAGAGCCCCCCCTTCACGATCGGACTTGGCCCACATGCGTACGCAGGGTTTCCCTTCAGGGGGAGGGGAAAGGTTCGTCGTAGCGCGGGCTGACATTGTCCCCCCCCCCCCATCCCCCCGAATCGTAGCGCCCCCCCTCCCTATTATGTCAATATATGAGGCTGGATTAGCGCTCTTTTACTTCTTTACCTTTTGAAATTTCTTCTCTTTTTTGCCTTGTACTTTTCCACTTCACTTGCTTCATACTCTCTGCGTGGTCTCCGCGACACTGTACTAGGCGGCCTTACGCTCGCTGTGGTCCGCGTGTCAAGTGTAAGTCGCCGCCTTGGTCGTCGCCGCGTACGCCCACCTGGTGTTGTAGCGCCGCGCTAGCGGGAGTGGCAATGTTGTGGCTGCAAGGGCCCTGGGTGGCTCTGTGTTCCTCGGCGCCCTGTTCTTGAGTGGGCTAGTCACCGGAGTTGGCCGTGGAAGGGGCTGCTGCTGATCTCGATGCCGCTGAAGTCCTTCGGAGCTGAACTCTGGTTTGCTGGGCCAGCAGCGTGACTACAAGCTCGCATGTAGGCCATCTGCAGCCAGGAAACGCCTCAGCGGGAGCGCTGAAAAGCCATGTTAGACGTAGAAAACCGCTTGCTCCCAACATCCCGAAGTGGCAAACACAGGGGGGCCTCTCTGATGAGAGGCTGCACTTCCCGATTAAACCAGGACATGAAGCGCCAGTTCGGGTTGCGATTCGGTGCACGGGGCAGTGGCAGGCTTATATGCACCATTGTGATGTCCGAACGCACTGCCTCACTTGTCGCAACGATTGCCCCAATGAGTCTCGTGATTTCGAAGATCTAGGTTTCACAATGTCTGTACAGCCCAAATGAGGAAACAACATCTCCACGTGTTCTGGAAGATAACCCAGTAGTGCAGGCACATCTGAATACATAGCACTACCATATGAGATGAAACATGGAAACCCGTACGTGGGTTCGGCGGACTCCATTTTTTTCCGAGCCAGGGCTACGTGCTCCGGCGAGTGCCTCACGCGCTCACCCTCTTAAAGGGGCCCTCCAACACTTTTAAAGCCCCTATTTTTATTTGTGTTTTGCGTAGAGTGATGACTGGGGATAATTTTAGCATAGGTCTAAGCGCCGATATCAAACGATTTAGTATTTTAATCACGACATAAAATCACTACATCGCTGCCGAACGCATCAGCACGTAGTGGCGCTCGCTAGAACTGTTGCGGGTGGAAATGACGAATATTGGCAGCAGCCTATGATTGGATAAGTGTAACGTTAGAAGAGATCGTCTGGTACCATCAGAACTGAGATTACTAATGTGTTTCATTTTTTCTTTCCTGTGCTTTTTCTTTGAACCCCGAACAGACGCGGCCGCACCAAAAAAAGAAAGATCACTACGACTACAAAGCCCGACAGAGACGCTGGCGACCATTTCGGCTTGCGCGAGTCGTACGAAAGGCTTCCCTCTCTCTCTCTGTTCCCTCTTCTTGCTTCTGTGCTTTTGCGAGCTGCCGCTTTCGCACGTGCGGTAGGCTCTTCATTGTTGTTGAAGGGGTTGAATGCACCCTTGTCGTTCGTCGGGCGGCTTACCGAACAACTCCTCAGAATGAGAGGAGGGAGTGACATGGAATGTTGTAAGGAACAGCAGAAAATACCTCGCTTCGAAACAGTAGCGCCCGCTCATGTTCTGACAAGTCAGACGTCAGGCACCACGTTTTTTACTATGGTGACGACGTCAACAACACGTTGGAAAGGACAAGCAACAATGGTGTGCGAGCTTCCCCTACGTAGGCGCTTCTACCTCACTTCATTGGGAATCCCGCATACGTCACAGGGCGAGTGAAATGTGGTCAGGTGACCGCGCGAAAATCAAGTTGAGGGTAGGGATTTTTTTTCTTGTATTTTGAATTTTCTAAACCGAATAACTTAGGACTGCGTGCCGTTATCACTACCGTTCTTGCGGCATTAATCTGTCTGTACTTCAGTCTACACAACCCACGAGTAAAAAGTGCGGGGCCTTAGGGACGCGTTAAAGGGGCCCTCTAACACTTTAGAGGGCCCCTTTAACGCGTCCCTAAGGCCCGTCTGTTCTCCGACCTGTGGCGTTCCTTGTTCTCCCGGCCTCCTTGGCGGCCTTTCCTGATGGCTGCGCTTCGCGCGAGAGCTCGCACGTTCGGACGGCACACGAAAATCAATCCCATTTTATTTGTTTTTTTTTCTCCCCCCTGTCCTTTTGCCTCTTGGCTATCCTTTATTCCCCACATCCCATCCCCGTGCCGACCTGTTGAGGTGTCCTCGTAAAGAGAGACAGTTACAGGAAGGCACTTTTCTCTTCTTTTCCCATTTTTTAAATCATAACCACTTAGAGAGAGAGAGTAGCTGAATCATTCTGACCATGAACGAGAGAGAGAGAGAGTGTGTGTGTGTGTGTAAGAGACTTACCCTCTTCCCTCCAATCAAGGGAGTAAGTCCTGCAGGAGCGCTAAGTCAAGTGTTTGATCTCATAGCCTGAAATATGCTTTTGTTTCGTTGTTGTGTATGTTACAATGTAGTGCTTAATTCATTAGTAAGAAAATGTTTACTGAAATTAGTAATAATACACACCTTAAGCTAAGATGAAATTAATGTTGTGATAGCTGTTAAGTCATATCTACAAAGTAATTACGTAGTGTAAACGCGAAAAGATACACCGACCAAAAACCTGGAATCCCTGCGCATACGCTGATCAGGAGTGATGGGATGCCACAGACATTGTACTCTCGCTGCTTTCATGCACTAGGGCGTACTTAAAGGGGCCCTGCAACACTTTTTCAGCATGGTCAGAAAACACTGCCGATCGGTAGTCGAGGCTCCTGAGAACATGCGGGCCAAACATTATAGCGCAGCACGTGGCCTGGAATTTATTTTTGTAGCGTTAGCTACACTGGCCTAGCCAAGCCCGTTTCGCGTGGCACATCAAGAGCCGCGCTGCGCATGCGCGAGGATCAGTGATGTCACACAGCTGGCGCACCTGAGCCGGCAGCTCCCGCGCACTCCGCCGCCGCCGCGCGCGACCTCGCCGCTGCCGGTCTGCGCATTCCAGAGGAGTGACGTCGTAGCCGTGGTAGACGCAGTGGCGCCGCCGGCGCACGCGTGCAGCCTTCGCTGTGCAGTCGCCGTCTGACACTGCGCTGGAGCCGCGGCGCTTCTGACTGGCGTTGCCAGTGTGGTATTGCCATGGAGAAGTAGAGCGCAAATGCTGCTTAACGGCGCAGAAGAGCGGAGAAGCTTGACTCATCGGATCCCGAAGTAGTTGCCTGGCAATTAGCGTCCCAAGCTGGGATTTGGGATTCATGGAAGCAGGATTTGGGATTCACCACCATTCATCTTGTCTATCAGAGACAGATAATTCCAAATACCGCGTTGGGGCCATAGAGACGGCAGCGTGTTACTTCACTGATCACCGAGCCGTCTTTGTGGCAATATAGAAGCAACGACGTTGAGCAAAAATTAATATACATGTGCCACATAATACGTATACCGTGTGTGTGTCATTGGAGCAGCAGTAAGCATGATAATCAAGCTAATCCTAGACTATCTAGACAATCAGGAAAGCTAAGAATAATCAGCTGAAGCTTTGCTAACGCTACGTATATCCTGGCATAGCCGAGCTAAGCCACTGCAGCATTTTTTTAATGTCGGCTAGAAATTGTTCCCTCCACTTTCTACAAATGATGCCATATACATAGTTTTCATTGACGTCACCGTGGTCGCCATCTTGGAGTACACGCTGGTTGAGATGCTGCGTGAACTTTTGCTCGAACGCTCGGCGCAAGTAA
>JALIZH010019862.1:0-14125 GCA_030522465.1 Rhipicephalus appendiculatus
CACAAAGCGACACTGCCGTTGCAGTAATGAGAAAGCTTTCCTGCTCACAACGCCTATTCTGCGATATGCAATGCCGCATGACTTTGGCACACACACGCTACAAACACTTGATCGTGCGTCTGTGAACATAAAAAAAAATGCAATATTTGCATTCTCCTCTAGATAAAAATGCGAAATGTATTCTGGAAACTTGGAGTTTGTAAAAGCTGTTCATGTGAAACTCAATAGAATTTCGTCAGAAAGATTCTCCGAACGCTAAAAATTGATCCGTTGGAAACAATGCACTTAACTTGTTACATCGATGTAAATAGAACGGAAATATTATTTCGTGAACAGAAATGTGATCCAAAAAATAAGAAAAACAGTGGAAGCAAACGAATGACATGAAATTGTGTCACGTCATGTTCGGGGAACCGTGTTCAAGTATATGTAAACGTGTGAGCTAAGAAAAAATTGGCAGATCCCAAGTACCATGGAAATCGATGTTATGTGAAGCATGCGGAGGCAAGGTGACTGGGTTGTAAATTTTTATTGAGCTGCACGTTATAAAATGACGTTAAAGATATGTACAAATGTTGTGCGCAGAGACATATGTTCAAAAGTCACATATCTTTCATATAACCAGTTATCTACAGTTGCGTAACGATTCCAACCGAAACATGGGTATTTTCAACACCAGAAGAGGTAAGCTGATATGTAGCACTTGTTCTTGCAAGAACGGTAGCCCTAGATAGTGCTTCGTGTACCAACTACAGTCGATGGCGCTTATCTATACAATTTACGTTAACCCGACATGACGCCTGCCTCATAGGAGTACACATGTAATGTTTATAAAATCAGATAGCCAGCACTGCAGCCACAATTGACGTTTCACCAACGTTGCGCCTGCATAGGGTAGTGTATTTTTCCAAAGCAGTTCCGAGACCTGGCGTAGCTCTGTGGTAGAATACTTCATTGGCACGCAGATTGCTGGGGTTCGATTCTTCCTGGGACCCTGATATTTATTATTTGCATTCGTTGGGTCAACGCTGCCGACGTCACTTTTTCTTAGTGCTCTCGAAATTTAAATGACTAATGTCGGTCCTCGCCGTTCCTGGGTAGATATAAATTGTCAAACTCATGTGGCGCATACCCGTATACCGCGGTCCATGGTACACGGGTATGTACCACACGTGTCCGCAGGAAAGGGTTTGACGACGTATGCGACAGGATTTTCACGTTATTCATGTCATGACCAGCCAGACATATTCGTCAATACCTTTTTTCCTCCCATACAAATTTTGGTCTACCTCAAGTTAGGGAAGTGTTCACGAGAGCACCCAGACGTAGGCGGCTAGATAGATAGATAGATAGATAGATAGATAGATAGACAGACAGACAGACAGATACGTAGATAGAAATGCAAAAGTGCTTACAGTACGCAAAGAAATGCTTCGCATTTAAAAACTATGATTGACGCATACAGTTACGGTGTAGGAAGTCGCCACAGCAGGTTCGTGGCTTCGAGTTGCGCAACTGAGTTTGAGTTCTAGAGTTTGGATTGGCATGTGGCCTGCATTTCAAATGAACGGTAAGGCACTTCCCATTTTGACGTTGCGGTGATCTTGATAGAACCGCAATTGATGCAGATAATTACTCTGACCTCCTAAATTCACACATTTTCGTTTTATATTTGAAACGCAAAAGTCGGTTTTTTGTCGTGAGAAGTGAGCAATAACGGCTGCCTCGAATCAAAAGTACTGAGGAAAAATTCGGTAAGGTGTTTTCATTCGTAGGCATTATGTATTACATTGATCACAAAAGATGTTACTGCTGTTTCTGGCAGGTAAATTAGCACATACACAATGGCTTCACTAATGTTTGCATTATTTGAGCTAGAAATCAAAAAGAATGTTTGGAAACTTTCAATGTCTTCACTTATTAGCCGGAACTGAACGTGAATAAAGAGTTTTGGCCCAGTTAGCGATTGTCTGCCTGCGTAATATGAGTGAACAATTAGTGGCCTGCTACATCCAATAAGATCACGAACCATAATCTTCGCGCACGAGCGCTTTCACTGATGTTTTCATGGGGTTTCCGATAATGTGAAGGCTTGATGAAATGAAAGCTGATTTTACAAATTTCCTAATAGAAAGGAGAAGCTTCCTTCCCTGGCCAGTGCTCAAAGGGTTCAATGTTGTCATGAACACGAGTGAGGAAAAAGTGGTACATGAAACTCAATTTACCAAAATATATCCTGAAATAAGTGTTTATGAGCTTCGGGGGATGCAAAGCACATTTTATGATTGTGCAGGCAAAATTGTACTTGGAACTTTTGTTGGCGTACTGTTGAATTCTGCTGATGTGCTAAACTTTAATATAAACGCTCGGCTGATGTACCCTTGAGTTTTTTATTCGACGTAACACTAATGTCCTGGTGAGCATGGTGTAGGCGTATCTGTGAGACTCTGTACTGTAATTTGGTTGCTTTTATTTAAGGTTTCTGAAGAACATCCTATTCGTCATCAAATACACTTTTATGAACGCCAGTATGTGTTACGGCAACACGTAAATAAAAAGGAAGACAGCGGTTTTCTGCATAAAATCCTCGAGTGGTCTGTTTAGAGAAGCGTGAGTCTATCGCGGTCTGCCCTGCCCTGCTAAAAGGTCAGCTGATAAACTGGGGTGGTAACCAGCGTGTAGGGAGCGGATGCGGGATTTTAAAGGCCCGGGCAGGTCCCCAGCTGGTGACGCAGCGTTGCCTCTGTGGCTGGGGCAAAAAAGAAGGGGCATTTCGTTGGGGGAGACTGTCACAGCTGGGCAGTATCGTGATACAAGAGCATCGTGAGAGTATCTTAGAGATACTTTTGTGTATCTACATCTACAACTAGATACATTTTAAAAATGCATTTGTATCTCAGCAGTGAAATACGTTTGCGTTGCATTGATTGTATCGCAATACTGTGCGGGACACGCGTACCTCATTACTTTTTTGGTCGGAAATGAGCTGACGTATTTTTCAAACAGGAAAGGAAGATTTTTTTATACTAAGACACGCAAAAGCGGGCAGCTCGTCGGCGACGCGGTAATGGTGGCGAAGGTTTCCCCAGATGCACAGAAAGGGACATGTGGTAAAAGCGCGCGACACCGTTGAAGGCAAAATCGCCGATGCAATGTTGTCGGCTTAATTCGCTGGCGGTCATTACTTATTCGAGTAATATGCTTGACATTCAAGTTTGAATGCGCTGAACCATTTTCACAACATTATGCTGCCATCAATAAATCTCGTTGCGAAGTAGCACCACCCGTCCCCCCCCCCCCCCCCCCAAAAAAAAAGCATTCCAGTAGCTGTATTCCGGGATACGTTTTTGTCTTGTTGCCAAGCTATCTCCGGAATATTCCGTTACAGTGGCGTAGCGAAGGGGGGTTCAAACCCCCCCCCCCCCCGAAATTTTTCAGTTTTTCTTGCGTATATATGCGCGCACACATACAAAAGCACGCACGAACATGCATAAAGTATGGTTGACCCCCCCCCCCCCGAAAAAAATTTCTGGCTACGCTACTGTTCCGTTACATCCAAGACAAATGTATCTCAGTATCTGTGTTTGAAGCTTCCAGCGCGTGTATTTTGATATCTGTATTCCGGAATGCTTCTCAGGGGTTTCTGCCCAGCCTTGGAGGCTGTGCACCGATGGCAAGAGTTCAGCCGGCGGCCACGCGAATTCTCCTGAGCGATACTACGCGAAAGGATGAGTGCAAGCGTGGAATGCCGGAGTGTTTCTTTGAGCAGAAGCGAGCAGTCCTTTGGGGGCAGAAAAAGTATAGGCAGCGAATGTCGAGCTTTCACAGGTTGGCGAGCACCATCTGGGACGGGTGCACAAAACCGGCGGATCCGCAAAATCAAGACAGCAGAAGCACAAGAGTGGATAAGTCGGTGCACATGTGAAGCTATACCGAGGGAGCTACTCACTTTTCGGAGCTATCGAACAATCTGCGTGGAGCCCGTTTATATAATCAATCTGTTCAGCGACAAGCAATCGACCTTGGGTAGCATGCCCGTTAAACAGTTCCAACGACAGAACACTAGGTAATGAACGAGAGAATGAGAAAGGCAACGGTGAGAAAAGGCCTACGCTGACGACAACGTGCCCGTAGATCTACGAGAGATGCGATCTCTTAGTTTCAGAGCGAGTATCACAGTATGGAGTTTGGATATCCGAATAGTGTCCGTGACTGGCTCTAGCCGTACTCAAACTCCTTTGCGCTGAGAATCATATGTAAACAACCTAGCATCACCTACCTTAGTTCTCTCTCTCTCTCTTTTACTCCCTTATTCCCCTCTCCCCACGTGTAGGGTAGTAAAGTGGACGTAGTCTTGTTAACCTCTCTACCTTTCCTATATTCATTCTGTCTCTCTCTCTACAAGCTACCATATTAGTCTTCAGAATAGCCCAGTTTCACTGTTTCATGACTCGCGCGGCTTAGTGCAAGCTTCGGCAATTTCCAACAGTGAAGCTGTACTTGGTCGAGCCTTTCATGTCCGGGATCCGTGGCAACGCTTGTGGGCATCATAAACCGGTATGCGCCACATACATTAGGTAGACCTCACTACTCACCACTGGTCCACCAAAAATAACAACTGTTGGTGCCACAGAAATCTGTACGGTCTACAGAAAACTATCATCATCATAAGCGCGTATGTGCCACAGAAATTTGGGTAAATCCTACTACACACAACTTCAAGTAAACAGGAAGAAAGCAACCGTTAGCCCAAGAAATGGCGTGCGCTTTACTATAATCACGTCACTGTCACGCGACAACTTGTGGTTATTAAAGGCGGTGGCGGTACTGTCACCTCGAAGCTTAACAGAGTGTTTAATAAAGAGCAATGATAAAACGTATAGAAGCATCTCAAGCAAATGCTTCTTTGTAAACCTGTGTATAAGAGTGGTTATGGTCAAGATCCAATAAGACCATACCACCACCTCAAAGCATTACAAAGAACGTTTAACAAAGAGTAGTGATACAACATACCTGAAAGAATTGCAAAACATATAAACGCGTTAACCTGACGAAGGGAACGCCACCAGCTTTGCTTTTTCATCCGTCTCCGCGAAGCGGAGGTGTTTCAGTTTTTTTTTCACGGACTAGCCCATTTCCTTTTGGCTCACCCAATTCGGCACGCCGGCCCCTCATCCCCCCCCATACCTCCGCTTTTGCAGTTGCCATCTTCTCTTCCCTTGTCCGCGTTGGAGAAGAAAGTATTAAGCGAATACAGTAAAAGCTATTTAATTCGGATTTCACGCCACTAGATGTAACGTCGGAAATAACAAAATGCTGAAAGAAAAAAATAAACAAATGTGTATTAAGTTAATGCACATTGAATATCTCGATCAATACGTAAATAATGCACTTATTTTGCTAAGAGCTATATGAAAGCCGCAATTTTCGTCAGGTAAGGCCCAGGAAAAGGTGACAAAATAGACTCTGTAGGGACCCCCGGTCTGGCAGGAAAGGAGTACCTAGAGAGTGGTTACGTATGTTTCGAGATACGAACATCCTTAGACAACTGGTTACAACTTGATTTTGGAAAACATACTAACTGATTACCGGTCATTAAATACAAGAAAATGTAATTGAATTACCCAGAACATTACAGTTCCAAAAAGTAATCGACTGAACTACAAAATTACAAGAAATTCTAATTAACTGCATGTAATCAATTACTTGTAACACGTTACGTACAACATTGATTAGTGTTGAATAACTAGATTTCACTGTATTGGAATTGCATATGCTCAGCACTTACTCAAAACTTTTTTCAGCTTGTTGAGCAGTTAGAAAAATACTCAAGTACACACTTTCCATCTCTGCATCGTCCAACCATGCAACTGAAAGGTTTATGTGGTGTGTTGCCAAAGGCTGCCATCTGAAAAAGAAAAAAAAATACAGTATTTAGACGTCACGGCCTCTACAAATTATCAGCCACTACGTTGCCTGCAAAATAATAGAATGGGTAAACACTAAAACCATCACAACCTAAAGTAACGCCAATTCTAAAGTGTAGTCTACGTATTTCAGATATAAATTCATGTATGAGATGGGCAAGTGACAGGATTTGTAAGGCTAAGGTAGCATGTACAGCCAAAGCAGCCGCAGGCCTGACCATTCACCGAGGCCTTGCCAGGCCAATAATCTGTTCACTAGTGTTACGGCAGATCAGTCTGCTCTTCCGGTGTTTTTAGGAGCGAAGCTCCCAAGGCTCGCACGATGCCCGTTGTCGCCGTCGTCATCGTAGGTCCCCGGGGGGAACAGCTGCGGTGCCGCTCCAAAACCCTCTTTCATCAAGCGTATCAATCAAGGTCACGACGTTGTGCGCAGAACCGTTCGTAGAGCGCACGCAGCGCGCATACCGACCAGGTGTTTCGCTGCGGTGGCGACTCTCCGAAACCCCTCTCCGAGCAAGCGCACGATGTCATGCGCAGAGCCGTTCGCAGAGCGCACGCAGAGCGCATACTGACCGCGCGCAGGTGTTGCGCCGGCGCCGTGCCGCTCGTACCTAGAGCGTGCATACAAGCCGTGTACAGCGCTCTCCATTGCTCGCAAGCCGTTCTTACTGAGACCGTGCAGTGCTAGCGCATCGATCAATGGCGCTACACTTAGTAAAATAAAATGACGTAGACTGGCTTCCAAGGAGCTTCGCTCTAGAATCAGCATTCACTTCGCGGATCTGCAGTATTTTTCCACTGTCCTTTCTACGAGCAGCATATCGACGACGTGCACTACAACTCTGTTCCCAGCTTAACATGGACAGTGCGGTGCTTACAGTTGAATGCAAGCCTGTTTGAGCATGCTAGCGCTGATAAAAAAGGTGCGATGCTTTAGCACATTCCTACTTTCTGCCGATTTCCTTGTAAGGAAGTGAATAGACTTGCTTCTTAACCGTCAAGCACCATAACATGTCCACGAACTTTCGGAATGGCGTGTGGTTTCTACAATAAACCCAGTGCTGTTACCAAGTGAAACCGTCACCCGGTCACGTCTTGTTTAGATAGCTGTGACACTGGTTGCCACGTAATCGCCAGATACATATGACCGTAGCGTAGAAGAAGTCGATGTTCTGAAAAGCAATCGTTACCATTGCGAATGTCCACTGTGCGGCAAAAATCTCCGCTTTGTGAATGCTTTTTAAGCAAAAGGGTACGACGTTGGCCAAGCTGATGTTCCATATTTGTAAGTGAATGGCAGCACATAAAAACAAGAACGCAGAGAGAACGAGTGACAATGTTCAGCGCTCGTGTTGTCACCTGTTCTTTCTGCGTCTTTGTTTTTATGCGCTGCTGTTCACTTACTTCTTAAGGTCGCGTGGAAGCCGTCTAATCCTTTGTACTTTTTTCCCCTCAGTTGAATGAGGCGAGAGTGATGAACGCTCTTTGAACGCACCCGTGCAGCGCTGAAAAACCTGCTTGACTTCTACTTCAACTCGACAGCCTTATACAGTCCGCGTTCCAATGCTACGGGTGTGTGGTGGTTAGGTTCGTCACGTCGCAAGGCGTGTGACGCGAGGAGGATGGAGACAGTGCAGACACAAAAAAGGCAGCTATATTTCACAGCAAAGACGCATTACAACACGCACTCTACCACGGGCGCGTGCACGCGACAAACAGAAAAAAGCCGGCAGATCCCACGCACTGTGGGAATCGATGTAATGCGAAGCAGCCAGGAAGGAGCAAATCATGCTTTACATAATTTGCATGTCATGTTTTACATGTTACGACCTGTTATTTGTGTTCGTCATACAATCACGTCGCGATATAGCAATTTTGGTGTATGTCAAGCTAGCGTACTGGACGCAAGCGCACCATGAGCGTGGCGTGTAAATGGCATTGTAGATGACATGCGTGCCAAGGTTTTCATGTTACCACCTGACACTTATGTTCGTTATACAGTCATGTCACTCAATACCAAATTTGGTGAATATCAAGCTAACGAAACGGCCGCGAGCGCGCCATGAGCGTTGAATGCAAGTCATGTCGCTCCTGACATGTCATGATTTCCATATTACCACTTGTCATTTACGTTCGTCATACAGTCACGCCCCTGAATACCAAACTGGTGTACATCAAGCTAACGAAACGGCCGCGAGCGCGCCATGATCGTGGCATGCAAGTCATGTCGCACATCACAAGCCATGCTTTCCATATTACCACTTCTAATTTATGTTCCTCATACAGTCATGTCACTCAATAGCAAATTTGGTGTATATCAAGCTAACGAAACGGCCGCGAGCGCGCCATGAGCGTGGAATGCAAGTCATGTCGCTATATGAAGTCATGATTTCCATATTGCCACTTGTCATTTATGTTCTTCATAGAGTCATGTCACTCAATACCAAATTTGGTGTATATCAAGCTAACGAAACGGCTGCGAGCGCGCCATGAGCGTGGAATGCAAGTCATGTCGCTCATGATATGTCATGATTTCCATATTACCACTTGTCATTTACGTTCGTCATACAATGATGTCACTCAATACCAAATTTTGTGTATCTCAAGCTAATGAAACGGCCGCGAGCACGCCATGAGCGTGGCATGCAAGTCATGTCGCACATGACAAGTCATGATTTCCATATTACCACGTGTCATTTATGTTCGTCATAGTCATGTCACTCAATACCAAATTTGGTGTATATCAAGCTAACGAAACGGCCGCGAGCGCGCTATGAGCGTGGAATGCAAGTCATGTCGCTCATGAAGTCATGATTTTCATATAACCACTTGTCATTTATGTTCGTCATACAGTCATGTCACTCAATCCCAAATTTGGTGTATGTTAAGCTAACGAAACGGCCGTGAGCGCGCCCTGAGCGTGGCATGTAAATCATACTTTTCATGACAAGTTATTCATGATTTTCATGATATGACCAGCCATTTATGTTGGCCATACAGTCATGTTATGCCATACGAAATTTGGTGTAAATCCCATTAACGATACGGCGGCCAGGAGAGCACAAAGTCGCAGGCGGCTAGATAGATAGATAGATAGATAGATAGATAGATAGATAGATAGATAGATAGATAGATAGATAGATAGATAGATAGATAGATACGCTCAAAGTCGCCGAAGTTCGCTAAGAAATGCTTCGCATTTAAAACAAACAAACAAGCGCAGTCTCACAAGTATGCAGTGATCCGGTGCCTTGCGGGGTGTGGCTGGTTGCTTCCCTGCAGGTTGGCCAGTCGCTTGTGTGCGCAGGCGAACGTCCCGGTGCACACGAAGTGAGCCCAGGCTCAGGCGAAGTCGCCAGCAGTAGGCAGCCACAGCTCGCTTGGCGTGGTAGCTGGTGGTTCCGGCGTCTCGAGCTCTCTCGCTGTCTGAGCGATGTCCGGCAGCAGGCTCTCCCGGAACTCGTGCCAGATCACGCCATGGTCCGAGGAGTTCACCGGCTCGAAAAGAGCAGCCCGGCCTTCCGAACCTCGCGCGTAGTTGCGGGTTCGCCCTAGGCCCTCGCGCCATGTCTTGCCGGCGTTCCAACTGCTCTCTTCTGCGCGAGCCCCTTCTTTCCTTTTAGATGTGAAGCATCTTATGGCCGAGCTTAATCCGGTGTGCGGCGTGACCTTCCTTACAGCGCATGCGCAAACCCTGTCAAAAAAATAAATAAAAAACCTCCTTTCCCCTCGCTCTCCTCTAGGCATCCCTCCCCGCGGCAACCACACCCTCACTGCGCATGCGCCTCCCCTCCTCTCTCCCCTCCTACGCTCTCCCCCTCTCTCCTCTAGGCATCCCTGCCCGCGGCGTCCACACTCCCACTGCCCATGCGCGTCCCCCCCTCTCTCTCCTCTCCTAAGCTTCCCCCTCTCTCCTCTAGGCATCCCTGCCCGCGGCGTCCACACTCCCACTGCGCGTCCCCTCCTCTCTCTCCTCTCCAACGCTCCCCCTCTCTCGCCTTGCGACGCCGACGCAGGCAGCGTCTGTTAGCGAGTTTCTTGGTTGAAAAAACCGACTGCTCGCGCTGCACAACAGTTCACTGGCCACTCCGTATATATGGCAATGGATTTCGACCTGCAAGGTGGTGCCGGTGGGAGATTTCTCCTGTGCGTTGTGGAACAATAAAAATTCGCAGCGTGCGCGTTAACTAAACGCGGACTGCGGTTCTCTGTGTCCAGTCGGAGTCATCTGTCTCTCATTGCCCATTAGCAGCGATTGACATGTTCCAGCAGGAAACACCGCTCCATCACTGCGTGCTTTGCGCCTCCCCAGTTTTCTCTCCTGCGCAACGCTGCGATGAGCGCCAGCGTCAACGCCGCCGCCAGTGTAAGCGTTAGCGCCCGCTGCTTCACATCTACACATGGTTCCCTTTAGCGGGAGATGGTGTAATTTTTTAATCGATGCGCGAGGTTCCAATGTCTTCTCATTTTCATCCTCTTCTGGGGGATGCAGCGCTGTAGTCTGCTGTGCTCGCATTTTTTTCCAGGTGTATCAGATTGGGCTATCGCGCATGAGCGCATGTATTGTTTGCAACTTCTTTCCTTGACTTTCCCTTCCCCTCGCTGCCTACGCAGCTACATAAGCTATAAGAATAAACGAACAGGGGTTCATTCCTTGCTCAGCAACGTGTGGCCTCGCTTCGTTACGTCGAACACGATACATGGTATCAAAAGTGGGACTGCCTCGGCAGCAGAATGAATGTCGTCATGCCCCCCGGAGGCGCTGCAGCTTTCCGGAAACCTGAGAAGAAACTGGCTGCAGTTTAAACAAAAGTTGGAGCTCTTCCTCACAGCCACGTCTTCAGAAAAGCCAAGGACTGAAGCTGTGAAAGTGGCCATACTCCTCAGCGCCGCAGGTGATGATGCCCTGGACGTGTGCAACAACTTCGTGTTTGCCGAAGGTGAGAACAAAGAAGATTATCAAACGTTGGTCAAAAAGTTTGATGTGTACTGTGTTCAGCAGGACAATGAAGTTTATGAAAGGCATGTGTTTCGCCTTCGAGTACAGGAAGAGGCAGAACCGTTTGAAAGATTTTTGAGGGACCTCAAGAAGCAAGCGAAACTCTGCAACTTCGGAGAGCCTGAACAATCCATGATAAGGGACCAAGTGGTATTTGGAATCAGCGATAAAAAGCTCAGACAGAGAATGCTTAGCGAGAAGGACCTTACATTGCAGAAAGCTGATCAAATGTGTAAAGCAGCCGAAATATCTGCGCAGCAAATTGCAACGTGGTCGAAAGAAACCCCTGCAAGTTGAGTACACGAAGAGAACTGAACAAGGCAGCAAAAAGCAGTCTCGATGTCGTCAGTGCAGAAGATTTCACGCTCCAGAAGAATGTCCGGCTCGGGGAAAGTTTTGCTACGCATGCAAGAAAAAGAACCACTTTGCGACGTGTTGCAGAAGACGCCAGGTTGACCAAGTGGACGATGGCCAAGAGGCCGATGATTTCGATGTCTTGAATATCAGCGTATGCGGCGTGGCTGATGGTGTTGGAGCAGACCGGGCAGTGCGCGGTGAGATAGCCGGCCAAGAACTGCGATTTAAAGTAGATACCGCCTCACAAGCCAATCTACTACCTTTGTCTGTGTTCAGGCATGCCAAACGAGCAGCGGAGCCAAGAAAAAGCACGGCAGTTCTGACGGCATATAACGGAAGCATTATCAAGCATGTGGGAGTCTCAACAGAAGTTCTGAAGTTAAACGGCCAAGAACGTCAAGTTACATTCTCTATTGTGAAGAAGGGTCGCAATGCCATTATTGGTCTCAAGGCATCTCAGGAATTCGGACTGATTCCAAGAGTGAATGCGGTAAATTCAAGCAAACAAAACACTCCCCAGCTGGCTTTTCCACACCTATTTCGCGGAACAGGCTGTGTCAAGCGACAGTACAAGATGGTACTGCGAACGGATGCCGTTCCAGTGGTGCAGCCTGCCCGGACGGTACCGTTGGCGATGAAAGAGCAGCTTCGCGACGAGCTGAACCGCATGGAAATCATCGTGAAAGTGGACGAGCCTACCGACTGGGTAAGCCCTTTAGTTGTTGTAAAGAAAAAAGATGGCCGTCTTCGCATATGTATGGATCCAAGGGCTACAAACAAAAGCATAATGAGCGAACATTATCCTATGCCATCTCGGGAGGACATTGAAAGTGAAATCTCTGGCGCTAAGTACTTTTCCCGGCTAGACGCAAACGCAGGCTTCCATCAGATACCGTTGGACGAGGCTACGTCACGCGTGTGCACCTTTTTCAACGCCCTTTGGTCGCTACAGGTTCTTGCGGATGCCATTTGGAATTTCTTCAGCGAGTGAGGTCTTCCAGAAGACCTTAACAGAAATTTTGAAGGCCTGACAGGAGTGCGCGTGTATATTGACAATATACTAATCTGGGGGGGACTCGATAGAACAGCATAGTGAGCGGCTTCAAGCAGTACTAAAGCGAGCAGAGCAAGCGGGGATGACGTTTAATGCCCAAAAATGTGTATTTTGTGTGACACAGATAACATTTCTCGGTGATGTGATCAGTGAAAGTGGTGTCCGCCCCAGCCCAGACTTAATCGAGAGCGTACACGCTATACCGCATCCGAAGGATAAGCAGGAAATTCGCAATATGTTGGGCGTAGTAAATTACTTCCGCAAGTATGTACCTCGATCAGTGACAGGACGTCACTACTTCGGGGTCTTCTGAAAGAAAACGTGATATTCGAATGGACGTCAGCACACGCGCATGAGTGGGCTCAGATCTGCGAAGCACTGATAAGTCCACCGCTACTAGCCCTCTTTGATTCAAAGAGAGAAGTAAAGCTAACTGCAGACGCCTCTAAAATCGGGATCGGTGCCGCCTTGCTACAAAAACATGGAAATGATTGGCGTCCGGTCACGTACGCATCGCGTGTCCTGAGCGAGAGTGAAACACGCTATGCTCAAATTGAAAAGGAGGCGCTGGCTATAGTTTTTGCGTGCGAGAAGTTTCACCAGTTGCCTATGGCCGCAGAATCCTTATTGAAACTGATCACAGGCCTCTGATTTCCATCGCCCAAAAAAGTTTGCGGACATGACACCAAGGCTGCAGCGATTTTTCATCCGTCTCTTCAAATACGACTATTGCAGTTGATACCTGGGAAAGACCTGCTGCTCGCAGACATGCTGTCCCGTACTGCCACGAAGACTGGGGGCGCTGCTGAAGCGGAAGACATGGAGGTCCACGCAATTCAGGTCGTTTCAAGCCTGGTAAACAGTCGAACAAAGCAACGCCTTCAAGAAGAGACCCGCGCAGACCCGTATTTAAGCAGGGTTGTAGAACATCTAAAAGCAGGTGCGACGATTCAAGGGAAACTAAAACCATTCACATCGGAGTTATCGGCAGTGGACGGCGTGCTGCTTAAAGGAAGCAAGATCGTCGTGCCGAAAACTATGAGAGCAGAAATTCTGGGGCGGATACACGAGGGTCACATGGGGCAGAACAAATGCAAGGCCCGGGCACGTAGGCTGGTTTTTTGGCCAGGGCTCGGCAGTGAAATTGAGAACCTAGTACGAAGATGCCAGGTGTGTCAAAAAATACGCCTACAGCCAACCGAGCGAGCCCTCATACGACGGCCTGCACCGAATCGACATTGGTATCGGGTCGGAATTGACTTGTTCCAGTTTTCAGGGGGACTCCTACGTCGCGGTGTATGACGACCAGTCGAACTTCCCAGATGTTGAAAGACTGGTGGGCACGACAGCAGCGGAAATGATTTTGAAGATCTCTGCCATATTCTCTCGCTATGGCATTCCAGCGCAAGTCTGCACTGATAATGGGCCCCAATTCGCTTCGAGTGAGTTGGCTGCCTTTGCAAAACTGTACGACTTCCAACATCCAGCCCGAATTTCCCCCGCTCAAACGGCTTAGACGAAAAGCGCGTACAGATTGTCAAGCGACTTCTCAAGAAAAACTACGGAGGGTCGCGAGAATTTCTGGCTGGGCCTTTTAGCTTATCGTTATTCTCCCTTAGAAGATGCACGGTCGCCCGGAGAGTTGCTGCAAGGTCGTCGTCTTCGGTCAACGGTTCCAGAGTTCAACGCCGATGAGGAGTTCCCCGTATCAAAACATCGGCAGTCACTTCAGGGTAAGCCGTTATCGCCCCTGGATGCCGGCAACGTTGTTGGATCAAAAATGGGAAG
>JALIZH010019864.1:0-33125 GCA_030522465.1 Rhipicephalus appendiculatus
CAAGAGTGTTGCCCAGTCGCTTATCCCATCGCGCGTTGATGTACCATCATCTATTCTCAAGCATCGGACGCTGCACACCTCAATGAAGGTGCGTGGTGTGCCACTTGGACGGGCTCCACAGCCGTCAGACGTTGTTGGAATAGATTGTACGCGTTCCACTGCTAACGCAGAGAGAATAACGAAGCAAATGGGCATCTTGCCAAAGCCGCATAAGAGCCTTCTAGCTCACAAATGTACTGACCATCCTTCCGGTGCTGGTAGTGATGCGGACGTAAGAAGAAGCAGCACCGAGAAACGATGCCAACCACAGTGCCCCCTGGGATGCTGTCCCGGTGATCTCCTCCTCGTAAGTGGCTTCCGCCATTTCCTTCACGGCATAGCCAAGGCCGGCCACCAGATGCATCACTGACAGCTTACATGACGTCACCGCGTGGCCCAGACCGACCGCCGCGAGGCAGCCAGTGGCGCCCACCAGAGACGCTTCTCGCAGATCCCCAATCCACGTTGCTGTGTGGTCAGGACCGACCACCACGACGCAGCCAAGCCCCGCCCACCAGAAACACTCTCGGCAGCTCCGCGCGCGCGCAGTCATGGCCGAATGTGATGACTAGGTTCTAGCGCGCGGAGAGCTAGCGAGCGGAAGATAAAGACGAAGACAGAATAGAACAGCTTGCCCCCGACGAACAGGAGTTGTCTCTGTCTCGCTCCTTACAAGATATATATATATATATATATATATATATATATATATATATATATATATATATATATATATATATATATATATATATATATATATATATATATATATATATATATATATATATTGTTTTCCATTCTCGTGTTCGGTCTTCACGTAATCTGCTCCCCACTGAATTCAACTGTCGGGGTTTCCAAAACCTGGGCGCCAGGTTACTTTTGACGTAGTTACTGTGTTCCTGCCGCTCGTTCACTAAGCCACTTCAGATCCTGTTGTACCGGCTGGCGAGTTCAACCATGCTCCAGGCGGCTTCTGCCATCTCCCATGCTCGGCAGCCAAACGACATTCGGCGGGTGGTGCCCGTTCCGAACGTCGCCTCTTCATGGCCGTTCAAGCCAATCTTCGCGGGCTTGCTTCAGCCTGAAGAAGCATAGTGCCATCTTCGTTCTTCCTTTGATTACTGCCTCAACTGTCCGCCCACCTTGCACCCCAGCGTCTTCACCCAGGTGAAGCGCAAGAACAATGTGATGTCACAGTGCAAAACTTTTCAGTGCTGTGCTTGGACAAACTTGCCCCCATGTTGGCTACCTGTTCCCACCTCCAGTCGTTCATGAGGCGTCATCCTCTTGAACGCCTTCCGATACGGGTATCTTTGGCCGAGCTGTAACGATCGCGATGCTTGCCGCATTCTACATTGCGGCCATCAGATAAGATTGCCCCGCTTGCTGTGTTATCTTGTATTCTTTTTTCGTTCCTGCCACACAGTGATTGGCTGCGTAGCGCTCAAAAACGTGTCGCACAATGAATAAACTGGGATTTGTCTTCCTGGCACTGCGTGCGTCGTCTGTTCCTTGGGCAGGCGGTCTTCTAGCCGCCGAATACGCAACAGCGTGCGAATAGCTCGTAGTAATGTTACGTGACACGAAGTACTAAGGAGTATAAGGGTTCTCACGAATTTTCCCAAAATGCCATATAACCACACATTCAGCATCTATGTATATCCAGTTGGTATTTGTGATAAAACAGTAACTACCCAGCAGTAAATTGCGTTACTGGTATTTCTGATAAACGAGTACAAGTTGCCACACAAAAATCCCGAAGAAATCGTTGTTGAAAAGCCAGTGGCGCCGTACTTACGTTGCCATAAAAAGCACTAAAACTACGACAAATGCTGTAGCCTTTAAAGAAAGCATTGAAACGGTCCGTGAAAGTTATCTGCGCCTTTCGCAAGTTTCCTGGGGTTTTATTCTGGGGGTCAACTGACCGGTAACGTCACGAAAGAACAATGTAGCCTAAACTCCAATCCATTACAATAAAAGCGCTAAAGAAGCACAAAAAAACCAGGCTGGCGTAATATGTAAATTAGTTTCATCTAAAATTGTGCAGACTACATTAAACCGATATTTTACGAAATATTTAAATGGTGGCTGTATTTGGGCTGTCAGCGTCGCTATTCTTGCCTAGTTCATACTGAACTTTCTCGTGAAAGGACTGTCCCAGGAGCAATTGTTTGTGCAGAGCAATTGTTCGTTGTTCCTTAACATCAGTTTGGGATCATGCACCGTGATAGAATCTGCATCATATATTAGGTTGATAGGGAGAGACGCTACCCTGTGGTCCAAGGTAATTTGACAAGAGGTACTTTACGTATATCTTAGTAACAGTTTTATTTAGTGTTCTAGAGGCAGGTTTAGAATGACCTTGTCATAACTTTGTTCTAAGCGCGAAGAATTCAAGCAGAATCCGCTTACAGTTCTAATCTGGCTTACCAAATAAGAGGGTTCATCAGAAAAGCCAAGCGCGCTTAAGAAAAAGAAAAGTTTAATGCATCGCTCCGGGTGAGCGATGCGCTCCGAAGCGATACAAGACATAACGACACGCTTTCACTTGCAAGAATAGACAAGCAAAAGATCCCGCCACGGCTCGCTCTCCTCCTTTTGTAACCATTTCACACATTCAGGACTTCAGTGCTCCCAGCAGCCGCGGCAACAACGCTTGTCGAGACAGGTTCATGGAGCCTGACCTAAAGGCGTCCGCCGTGTATGCCGTCAAAAGAGGCGGGGGGGGGGTGTAACCTTTCAAAAGAGAAGAGTAGACTCCATGCATTTCGCTAACACTCCGCAAGCACACATCCTTTTTGCAGTCGGCAGGTGATGCGGTGACCCCTAGACCTTGCGAGGCTCGCCGCCTTAAGTATGCCGTGGAGGTGAAAAAGACAAGACGAAGCGCCACGGGACGTGCAAGGCGTGCGTGCTTTGGCCGGGGCTTGTCCTGAACTCTAGAGGAGTCTCCTGAACGTGGCGGCCACGGTGGCCCCGGTGTGACTGCAGCCCAGTATTGCGGACACACGGCCATCTCCCACACTGGCGCCAAACGTGTAGCCACGGCTGCGTTCGTGGAAGAATTACGTTTGTGGGGGAGGCCGCGTCGCGTCGGCTGTTCCGCTGCTTGAGGGCGACTGCCGATTCAGAAGACATCAAGGGCTGCTGGGAGGCTCAGGACATGGCGCGCCCCGGGTGAACGTTCTCTCCGTCTGCACACATTCCGCCCAAAAACGCTCTAAATTCATTATCATCTACAGGCAACTGGGCTTCCCTGCTGCAATCCTCACAGATTTGGCGTTTCCGGTCACCTCCGAGCATTCGTTCGCCTGTTGGCGTTGGTGGAGACTCCCGGTCTCACAACCCATACTTGTTCATTGATTTCCCGTTGGCTCTTGTCACACTCAGGCTGCTGCCTTGGAACAGAGTAGCCTGCTTCTTTTTTTCCTGTCTTCTTTAATTCCCAATAAGACGCTTAGGCGTATCCCTTACGGGCCGCATAAATAAGCGTCAATACTTCCTCAATTGCTGCTGCTACTACTACTACTACTACTACTACTACTACTAGTACTACTACTACTACTACTACTACTACTACTACTGCTACTACTACTACTACTACTACTACTCACAATCGACGTTTGCGTGAAGCGCTCACTCTAGGCGCAGGCGCCTTGGCATTCGTACTCATCATAACCGGGAAAGGTTAACCACAATAGTATACAGCGCATATCGAGATTCTTGACAATGTAGTCCTGTACTTCATAGTGCGGTGCCACCACCTACCTCTCTGAAGCACAATCTACCAATGTATACGACATCTGTAACAAAAAAAAAGCACTTCAGAGACACCATGTTCATCTTCGGTCTGGAGCTTGCAGCAACTGAATCCCCTACCCTTATTGAATAAACCTCTCTCATCTTCCTACTCCCGTTTCCCTTTTTCCCCCCAGCTTACGGTATCCAACCGGACTGGTGTCTGGCTAACGTACCTGACTTCTCTCTTTTGTATTCATCCCTTCCCTTCCTCGAATTTCTTGAAAGAACTAAATTTGTGAAACCCAGGCCGTCTGCGTGGCGAGCAGGTGTTCTACCAAAGAGTCGCGCTATTTCTTCAAGCTGCTTGTGAAAAAAAAACGCTATATGAATGTCATGTAGTAGAAGGAGTTTCCTTAACGCTTGTTATATTGCGTGGCAGAAGCGTATAATCGCACCAGGCGTCAAAACATGTTAATTGCACAACGAGTGGGTGTTTTAAACGTCCACCCATTACAGAGCCTCAAACATATTTAATCATCGTCAGCAGCAAAAGCATCAACAGAGAGAATATCTGCGTAATGTAGCCTGTTGCCTTAGGGACGCGTAGTGGGTATTTCGCTTATTCGCAAAAAGTAATTATGGCGTAGTGAGTATAGCTGTGCATGGGCCGAAGTTTAGGGGCCCGAATCCTGCCCGGGCCCGCTGACTGCGTCGAAGGCCCGCCCGATCCCGACGCTAGAGGGCGGCGAGCCCGCCCGGCCCAGTCCGACGCGCAAAAATAAAAGCCCGGACTCGGCCCGGTCCGGCCTGACATTGTGAAGGTTTGCTGCGGAGATACAATGTCGTGGAAAGTCGATGTCGTGGAAAATTCCTGAAGTCATGGCTCTCTTTTTTGACACGTCCCGCCTTCGACCGGACAGGGGAGCAGAGTCTGCAAAATTTTGCGATCGGAATGGATGAGGCAAGCTCGCCTCTACAGGGACCACCTTCAAGTTACTCTTTGGTTGACTTCAACGAAGGATCATGCTGGAGGCCTGTGCAGGGAATGGATGGGCATGGTGAACACAGCCTCTGAAGTATTGTGGCAGCAAATACTACCTGCACTTCGAGGTCTGCTGCCAAGAAAAACCCCTTTAAGCGGAAGCCCCGTCCACGTGATCGGCAATGCAACTGTCCCGGAGTCGGTGAAGCAAGTGTTGAGCTGTGGGCCGAAGTTCGCCATCGAGCCCAAGAAGGAGCCTCCGTAGCTCCTTGCAATGGTAAAGAAACTGTCGAGACGTGCGCCCGAAGCCAAGCAAGAAAGATGTGCAGCCAAAGCTGTTGATGTGCTGATCCAATGTGGTTCTTCAGAAAGGAACTTCCCGGTGCGTCAGACTGTTTCTTATCTGAAAGACCATGCGCTATCTCTGCTACCTGCGGATAAGGAAGGCGGTTTTGCCGTGATGTCTAAGCTACTATTCAAAGGCATCGGAAGCGTTGGCTTCAACATTTATGCAGGTTAGTGAAGTTTGTTTAAGTAAGATAGGAACAAGAGCCTCACACTTATGTAAAAAACTAAGTCTCGCAAAACTATCTCGTGCCATTGAGCCAAACAAGACACTGAGTCTTGATGGGGCGAAGACTCAGCGAAGACTCATAAACCGGAATGTCCCCTGCGTGTATAGTGTCAGAAAACAGAGCATGGCAGAAATCTCTATCTTTGTACCTGCAACAGAACCTAGACAAATTGATTGTTGATGATCCCTTCAAATTAAAGAATTCTGAGCAAGTTGTGTGCTTTCTAGCAGAAAATGAGATCAGACAGTTGAATGCCTTTTCAATTGACATCAAAGACCTTAACTACTCGATACCACAAGATGCTCTGCTTACTAGCGTAGCGGAATGCATTGACAGCTACAGGGCGGTGTCATTCCAAAATGCTTCCGGTATTGCAGTAGGTTCGTTCTTGGAGCTGCTAAAAAACCTACCTTTGTTCTACGTATGTAGAGTGGAAAGGGGATATCTGCTTACAAAAAGATGGTGTGTGCATAGGTTCACGTATAGCTCCGATAGTAAGTGACATCTTTTTTAGCGAAATTAGACAGACTGTTGCAGCAGCGCCTGACCCCCACGCAAGTGTTACGCGTTTTTAGATTCGTGGATGACTTTTTAATTGTTCTAGAATGTGACGAGGAAGACTTGCAAAAGCAATATTCCGACATACTTGTACTTTTTCGTCAGTGCTTAGCAACTTTAGTTGTGACCCACGAGCTCCCGGTTGATAGTTTTTTTACGTTTCCTCGAGTTAGGGCTCCATTTTTCATCTGAACACGTCTATTGGGCATTCCAGCCAAGTGCAAAAAAAAACAGTTCTGTTGTTTCATTCTTCACATTCTAAGCTCATCAAACGCAGTACCGTTTATTCATCTTTTGACAATGCCCTAAAGAAATCATGCGTGCACCGGCTGCGAAGTAGTTTCGATGACCAGGTTCGTCGTCTAACAGACGCTGGATACCCGCGAGCAATTCTAACTAGCGTTGCAGAAAAAATGCTCAAGATGAAAAACCAAGGCGCTAACGCCAACCGTGCAACAGCACAAGAATGCAGCACAAAGAATGTTTCCGCCATTCCACACGCACATTCCGTTTCACACAACTTGAAGAGTGTGGCGGAAAGGGCGGGGAGTAAAGATAGTGCTTACCGCACCTGACAAACTGGCAAAAATGTGTCGGGCGGTTAACGAAGAAAGAAAGACATCTGTGTGCACTAAGACGTATCGCGACAGGTTTGTACAGTGCCCCGAAAATGTGGTTTACGCAATTCCTTTGTCTTGCGGCGCGTCGTACATAGATCAAACAGGAAGATGCCTAAATGATAGATTAAAAGAGCACAAATACAACACGACGAAAGTGGTATCAGGGCATCTGGGTATCCATTGTAGAGACTGCGGTTGCGCACCTAGATTTGAAACCACTAGCGTCATGTATAAATCAGCTGACAGACTAACAAGGGAGGTTGTTGAAGCCCTAGAGATAAAAAAAGCTAGGGGGAATCGTGTGTCAGCATGTCATCTGTTATGCTTTCCGAGAAGGATGTCCGATTTCTTGCAGGAACCGTTTTGTGCGCGCAGTAAGAGTGACCACGTGATGCACTGTAATATCTCTAGTAACCTTATTTCTTCTGTTTATTCGTGTGAAGGCAGTATTTATTCTGCGCAAATACTGAATAAACTTTCAGTTGTTAGTGCGCCTCGTGTACTTGTCTGCCTCCTCGTCTGATCTGTTGGTTTTCGCTGGCGCTGTTTTACTGCGAAAATCGACTCTTTCTTAGTTTCCACAATATTGCTTTGTAGCCGCATAATATTCCATTGGTAAAATAATAGAATAAATTATGAAGAAGCTCTGCCTCGAAACGCGACCAGTTTCGCTGTACGTATGCACTATTATCAGGCGGCCTTTTCTTATGAAAGGTTTCTATAAATTAAGAATTTGATACCCATTTCTACTCTTCGTTGCTCTACAACACCTTAGAGCAGGAATCTCAAACTCACCTCAGCTAGCGGGCCGCAGTCACGCAATTTAGTCCTGCAAGGGCCTTGGTAGTAACCGGGAAGGGGGGGGGGGGGGGGGTTACAATTTGCTAGCAAACGCTGCCATTTGAAAGAAAACTTTCCCATATCTCATATGCAGGCCATCCATTTCTGAAGGAGATTTGGCGCCAGGCTTCCAGCTACATGTCCATATGGATTCTAAAATGACTCAAATCTGGACGTCGATCATGAAATAAAATTTTACATTTCTGTTTCGGTTATGTTTTAGAACAAGGTGAACACACGGGATGCCTCACAGAGACAACGCCTTAAACCAGTCAGGCATGTGTAGCTCACGAACATGCTTAAATACGACAATTTTAAAAAAGTGGAGCGAAGTCACTCATGTGCTGGCCGCGGGCAGCAACTGAGAGACTCGCGGGCCGCGTGCTTGAGACCCCTGCCTTAGAGCATGCAACCCAACACCTTAGAGCATTACAATTTTGAAAAGGCTCTATTACGCATGGCAATTTCCCAAAATCATCTTAGTTTTATGTCGTACGTCTATGACTTATACATATCTGGTGTGTGTTGAACGCATTGTCATCTTAAAGGGGTACTGACACAAAATTTCTCGGCCGAGACAGCCTGCGGGCTCGATTCCTGCGAAGATATGTATATCATCTGCAAAATATCAACAGCGAATATAGCTTGGAATGTATTTTAAATCAGTTTTGAAGTTTGCGTGAGCGATCGACTCCCCTCACGCTACTGACACTCGCAAAGGGGACCTAGGTGACCCCCCTACTTCGCTCACGTTACCACGCTGCAATAAGTTATGATGACCTTGAAACCGCCATTTTTTATTTTTGCCGCGTTCGCTCCAGCAGATGACGCGGACCGCGCGGAAGTGCGTCACAGTTCTGTGTGCTGACGTGATCGAGTGCTACACACGCTAGGTGGTGATAGTTGCACCCGGAGGCTTGTCGTTTTTGAAACTGAAACTGATACTGGTCGGTAATGAGGAGCCACTAATTAATTATCTGGCCCGCGCCGCAGCAAACGATGTGTCGTGTTATCACTAACAGGCCCCCAGGAACATTTTGCAGGAAAAAAACGCGAGGCTAAAATCTATGCGTCAAGAACCCTTTAAGTGCGATAACAATAGTAGCGCCAGTGGGGTCTCAGCAAAGCTCTTTCTTTATCAAATAAGAAAATGGAGAGGGTAGCATTCTATATGAAGCAAATGAATATTCGCAAAACGGCCGTGCTATAGCCGGCCTCTAGCTGCCCAAAAAACAGAACGCTCCGGAACACCAAGCTGTTTCGATACTCCGAGGTTCTGGCCAAACACAAGTATAAAGATGTGCGCGATATTATTCGTGCTCAGTCACGGTATTTATCGAACTCGTCATTGCTACGTTAGCAATTCATTTATTGATTCTTTTAAAATAAAAAGACCACCTTTGTCGAAAGCTCACTGACATTCGAAGCAGGTGCGGCGCCATCGCGCATGGTATATAAGGCAACAATATAGTCGAATTTGCGCATTGCAAATCCAACACCTTCCTCTGTTGCGTCCACTGTCACTAAAAAAAAACTACCCATTTACGTATACCACAATGGGAAAATTGTGAAAGGTTCCATTTCTCTGTTAAAAACTCAAGCCGCAATACAGAGATGTAGGTTGGAAAAAGTAGATTTTTTTCGGTTTGTAATGCGTCGAACTGTATTTGTCCCTTGGGTCATGCACATTATTTCATATATGTTATTTTAACAAAGAGAAGGCTCCATTAGCCACACACCGCGAGCTGTGAAATGAGCGTCAGCGATTGCACAAGGCAGGACTAGAAATACGTGACTCACATTTCTCCCCACAATGCGAGCAATGGGTCGCATTCTCCAGTAGCGTAGCCTGAAATTTTTTCGGGGGGGGGGGGGGGGGGTTCAACCATACTTTATGTATGTTCGTGCGTGCGTTTGTATGTGTGCGTGCATATATACGCAAGCAAAACTGAAAAATTTCGGGGGGGGTTTGAACCCCCCCCAACCCCCCCCCTTGGCTACGCCACTGGCATTCTCTTATGGGTTTGTACAACAAAGACAAGTCAAGACGGGTATATGGTACGAAGAACTTTATTGAAAGCATCCTGTGAGGTGGCCTCTCTTAAGGCAACACCACGGGCGCTCCCACGTGGGGCGTTCAACCCAGCCTATCCACCGCATCACAGGCTCTGCGGACACCCCAAAGTTTATGATGATATTCCGAGCTATTGAGGGCTATAAGCTTTTTAAATTTCTAGAAACCTTTCATTAAAAAGCACCGCCTGTTAATAGGTTCTTGATAATATTTTATTAGCTCACCAACGTAAGACATACAAACTAAAAACCAATAATGTGCGCATTTAGACGGAGTCCATGGAATGAAATATAGCCGAGGTTTACGGTTCTTAAACACATAAACACAAGTCATGTCGTCTATACACGAGGGAACCAACAAAATTAAAACCAAAATGGGCTCCACATACTTGATATCAGCATAACGTCAGGTGTCCGTAAAGGATCTATCCTGGGACCCCTTCTGTTTCTCGTTTATTATAATGGCATTAAATTATGAATTGATTCTTACATGCGGCTATTCGCGGACGACTGTGTCACGTATCGTACAATTCAGAATGAACGTGACGTCCTTACAGTGCACGCCGACCTAAAACCTATAGTGTTGCAAGAAAAAAAATTAACTTCAATATATGTACTGGCATGCATTTATGCTTTACAAGGGAAAAAATATTATGGATGTTATCTAGTGAGTAATATATTAAGCACGAAATTCGCACATAATTATATGGTCGTGATTTGAGGTTACGGCTCCTGGAATACATGCGTAAACAAAGTGCCTGTCAAAGCCGCTGTTCGCTTGAATTATTTTTATTTATTGCTTAAGTCCCAATACATTACAAAGGTGCATGTTGAAGAACATTGCAATATTGAATTTTAAAAACATGGATAGAAAATATAAGCGCCGCATTTTTTAATTACGCACCCAAGCAACCACAGATATCTGCCGGAGATTCGCGCAAACGCCTAATATCCAGTGCCAAGATGGGATGGCTGACAGACGTACGCTAGGTATCCCATTGTGGACATTCGTTTCTGGAGCTTTAACGAATGTACGATCGACATCCACTGATGGATTTTCAAAGGATATTCATAAAGTTTTTTTCAGCCATACGCCTCAACACATAGACATCTGTGACTGAACGCAATGCATTGTTATATATACAAAAAGTTATTCGGCAGTTTAAAGAACTAATGACATAGTTGAGGTCCCACAATAAAATAATATTGAGTTTGTCTTGTCGAAGTGGAGAACAATTTTTCGTCTTCTTTTTTCCCGCTGCATTGCTGTTGCTGAAAAAAGTCGTTTGAACCAAACGCCACGCCGTTCAACACCGCACTACCACTACACGAACGCCTTTTTTCTCGTCTTCTGCCTTAGCCAATTCAATTCATGGCCAAATCCAAAAAGCATTTATGGCAGTTTCGTTAGTGTGGTTGAGATCGGTTGAGATTCTTTCTCGCGCAATGTAGGTGCGAAAGAAGTGTGGAAAGTGGCAGAATAGCGCCAGAATCATTCTTTTTTTCCACAATTTTTACCGAAATGGACCAGCGACTGGAGAAGTTGTCTAGGTAAGTAGTTTAAAAATGCTTTTCAGCCGTTTTGTAGGATTTATCGAGAGGGCTAGCTGTTGCACTGGGACCGCTAAAAAGAAAAAGACCGTGTCGACATTCGACACTAACTTACGTCGCGCCGTTTCGTTGCTCTATTGGTTTTATTGATGCGTTGGTTATTGCCTACGCCTTTCCCCCGTGACATGCACTATAACCAATGACACTGGCATTGTTACAATACCTATACAACTTTTTCAATCGTCGTGCATATAACCACCTGTGGTGTTGGCGAACTCTGTCGTGCACATAACATTGTTCAAATCCTACACCTCGTAGGTATAGGCCAGTGAATATAATTCTGCTGTCTGTGGTCCGTGTGGTGAACGTAAAGCCCACTAGCGGTTACAAAAGAATAGTTGTGGCCGCGGCCTGCGAAATTGTAGATACAATTACACAATTGCAAATTGGGCTCGAGAAGTGATGCTAATCGAGTCCTCCGGCTTTACACAAGGGGGAGTAGCCCGCCTTGCTCACTTGTTCAGAACACTGATTCAATCTTTAAGCGTTTTACATTACCTCGATACGTAGCCTATTTCTGAATCTAGTGATTTCGCAGCAGCAGCGGGGGCCTAGGCTAAGAGAAAATTTCACTGGCTGCTTGAACTTTCCTGCTGAAGTTCCAGACTTTAGACAAAGCATGTCTTTTGACTGACGCGCATGTTGTGTTTGTAACACCAAAACACAGTGCCATCCGGTGTTCTGTAACGTGTATTTAAATCTAACACGGGCCTGGAGCATTTTGCCGTCATCAAAATGCGATTGCCATGGCCTGGATGCTGTTGGAGTTCTATTTTTGATGAAGCATGTTGTAAAAATGAACAATCATGTGCAATGTCATGGGCATTCTATAGATAATCACTAGTTATCTAAATTCAAGTTGCATTTTACTATAGGGTTTCCTCTCATAACTTGTTCAGTTTGCTTTTTGTGCTTAAAATGTTATCTTCTGATCTTTCTAGCACTAAAAGAAGTGCACTGAGAGCATTTAGACAGGCCTTAAACAATAGAGAAATGAGTCATGACCGGGGTGAAGCTGCTACCCATGGTGAAAAAACACATCACTATTAGCCACAGGTAAATAGCTGTTATTGCATTATTTGACCGACTATTGGTAGGAATACCGGAAGCCGAATTCATGGCACTCTTAGAATTGTACCTGAGGTCCACCTGCTGAATGGGACAGCAGTCTGTATGTTCCGAAGAACGGTGCTTGCATAGATTCTGGTCTAGCTCCGATTTTAAGTGGTTTATCTTTAGCTCAGGCAGACAGCTCTATCTCCAGTCTTTTCGAGGGTGGAGGCGTTACAAAAGTTGTCAGATTCGTCGATGACTTTTTGAGTTTTTATTGACAAGAACTCCAGTGACGCGGACCTAGTCGTTAGTAAAACCTTGTAAACTTTGAGGCACATTTTATGTCAAATTGAAGTGATTCATGAACTTTCGGTTGATTCATCCATAATGTTTTTTAGATATGCAATTATTTTTTTAGACTAACTATGTCTGCTGGGAGTACGAGCCTCGGGCGGATAAACCGCTGCTACCCTTTAGCTCCTGTCATTCTACGCCTGTTAAGCGTAGTATCGCCAACCTCTGTTTCCTAAACGTTTTCAAGAAAGCGTGTCCCCATCGTGTAGCGGAGAGTTTCAGCAAGCAGATAAACCACCTAGAGGAGGCAGGCTGTCCGCAAGTTGTACTGGTTACTGTAGCTAAAACAATCTTGAAAAAAATAAAATTGCAAACCCGCCAAGTGTACTAAGACCCAGCTCGTGTAAAAGAAAAGGTAGCTGTGATACCGTATGTCCATCGCGTGTCCCATAACTTGAAGAAGATTGCTAAGCGAGCAGATGTAAAGGTGATCTTTTCTGCACTTCGGAAAATGTCAAAACTTTGCAAACTGAGAAATCCTTGCCTCCGAAAGGCACCAGCCTGTACCGTAAACCACGAAAGTAAATATGTCGAATGCCAGGTTGGTGGTCTAGGATATTCCCCTTTCATGCGGCAAAAAGTACGTCGGCCAAACTGAGCAGTGCTTAAACGACAGGCTCAGGCAGCATTGCAACAATGTTAGGAATGACAGAAGAAGGTCACCTGGCAATACAATGCAGAGATTGCAAGTGTGTGCCCGATCTTCGCGCATGCTCCGAGATTGCGAAGAGTAGAGACAAGTGGAACAGATTAATAATTGAGGTAAAAAAGATTATTGAAGTCGGTGATCGTCGCGTAAGTGTGGCCTCGGTTTCTTTATCTCAGAAAGCCTTGTGTTATCTCAGTGCGACTGCGCAGCAATGAAATGTGACAACACTGTCTGCATAAATAGCACCCGTTTTTCCTTGGAATAAACATGAAAGGAGCACAGGTACAGAGCGCTAACTATGAACTCAGATTTACTGAAGAAGACACGCATATGCAGGGTGTACTAGCAATCACGCATCACAATTTAAAAATAGAGGAACGGCCTAACGCGAAGCTACTGCGAAGCTATTGTTCCCAGTACACTGAAGCAGCCGCTATTAATTTTCTTGTTAATGATGTTTAATTAATTAGTCATGATTATATTTGTAACTCAGGGTTAGTAACCTAATTAATAATTCGTCAGTGAAGCCTATGTAGTCATGTTCAAATGAGATCTAATTGCGCTCTTTTCAACAACGTATGAATTGCGTGCGCATTTGTTTTCGGTTGATAAAGGAAGCCCAAGAAACCTGAAGGGTCACATGTGACTTCACTGCTGCACGCAGCAGGAAGCAGCGCCCTCAAACCGACTCACTGTGAGGTGGCCAGTGTAAAGAAAAAAATTACACCATCTCCCGCTAAAGGGAACCATGTGTAGATGTGAAGCAGCGGGCGCTAACGCTTACACTGGCGGCGGCGTTGACGCTGGCGCTCATCGCAGCGTTGCGCAGGAGAGAAAACTGGGAGGCGCAAAGCAGGCAGTGATGGAGCAGTGTTTCCTACTGGAACATGCCAATCGCTGCTAATGGGCAATGAGAGACAGAAGACTCCGACTGGACACAGAGACCCGCACTCCGCTTTTAGTTAACGCGCACGCTGCGAATTTTTATTGTTCAACAACGCACAGGAGAAATCTTCCACCGGCACCACCTTGGAGGTCAAGATCCATTGCCATATATACGGGATGGCCAGTGAACGGTTGTGCAGCGCGAGCAGTCGGTTTTTTCAACCAAGAAACTCGCTAGCAGACGCTGCCTGCGTCGGCGTCGCGAGGCGAGAGAGGGGGAAGCGGAGGAGAGGAGAGAGAGGGGGGTGACACGCATGCGCAGTGGGAGTGTGAATGCCGTGGGCAGCGATGCGTAGAGGAGAGAGGGGGGAGCGTAGGAGAGGAGAGAGAGGGGGACGCGCATGCGCAGGGGGAGTTAGACGCCGCGGGCAGGGATGGAGAGGGGGGGGGAGTGTAAGAGGGGAGAGAGGAAAGGAGGCGCATGCGCAGTGAGGGTGTGGTTGCCGTGGGGAGGGATGCCTAGAGGAGAGAGAGGGGGGAGAGGAGGTTTTTTATTTTTATTTTTTTCTTTAACTGTTTGCGCATGCGCAGTAAGGGTGGGCACGCGGCACACCACCACCACCACCACCACCACCACCACCACCACCACCGGATTAAGCTTCGCCATAAGATGCTTCACATCTAAAAAAAATACAGGAAGAAAAAAATATGGACCACCCTTTGTGTCAATTCCCGGCCGACGAAAGGCGCCGCTTAGGTCTTACAGAGTGAGGCCGCAGTCAGAACGCGCTCCGGCCACGCTAGTGATGAGAACATTCGACCGTCAGATATAGATAATGACAGTGGCGTACAATGGAGGGGGAAGAAATCCTTGAAAAATTGCGACTCGTGTTGTTGCATTATGACAATTTTTGCGCACACAACACGAAGACAAAACGAAGAGTTCACAAGGACCAGCGCAGACTATCAACTGACCTTTATTCAATAAGAAAAACACATATATACTCGCGACAAGCACCTCATGATCACTGCGCATGAGCAGAACGGCATGATATATTCCTTTGCGTAATAATAATAAAACCTTTAACAAACACGTTGCACTATCACATCTTGTTTAGCAAGTCAATTTCGTTGTCATTTAGCGCTATGGATGGATGACTGACACATCTGCCTTCAAGTTTAGAGATATGCCAAGCTTCTACAATCTCTCTTGTTGTCTGATTAGGGTGAACATACAAAACATCAGCTTGATTGCACAAAGGACTACATGAATTCAATGAACAACGTGCACAATGTAATGCCAAATGTGTTGACGGCCTTCCCTTCAAATTTGCCAAGTGCTCTTTTAACCTAACATTCAGTGTTATGTCGGTCAGACTGGCCGATGCGTGAATGTTAGGTTAAAAGAGCACTTGGCAAATTTGAAGGGAAGGCCGTCAACACATCTGGCATTACATTGTGCACGCGTTGTTCATTGAATTCATGTAGTCCTTTGTGCAATCAAGCTGATGTTTTGTATGTTCACCCTCAATCAGACAACAAGAGAGATTGTAGAAGCTCGGTATATCTCTAAACTTGAAGGCAGATGTGTCAGTCATCCATCCATAGCGCTAAATGACAACGAAATTGACTTGCTAAACAAGATGTGATAGTGCAACGTGTTTGTTAAAGGTTTTATTATTATTACGCAAAGGAATATATCATGCCGTTCTGCTCATGCGCAGTGATCATGAGGTGCTTGTCGCGAGTATATATATGTGTTTTCTTATTGAATAAAGGTCAGTTGATAGTCTGCGCTAGTCCTTGTGAACTCTTCGTTTTGTCTTCGTGTTGTGTGCGCAAAAATTGTCATAATGCAGCCAAACCAACTAGCCCGCCCTTTCCGTTTTATTATCGTGTTGTTGGCCCTCCGTCTGCACCCCTGCTAGTGGTGAACACTGCTCCCGGCAGCGGATAACACGGATAGCACTTCCTTGCAGTAAGCGTATTTAAGGGCGACGCTCTCTTTCATGGGTTGGAGCGTACTCACGTGTTATTCTTCATATTTCGCGGCTGTCTTTGTCAGCCGGAAAAAAATGAGCACGCAATTAGTACGTTGTTGAAAATAGCGCGGTTAGGTGCTATTTGAACGTGCCTAAATACACCATATTAGCATTTTGATAATTACGCGAGTACCTGTCGAGTTATAAACACAATTATAAAAAATTAATTAAACCCGCATATCGAAAAAAAGTTGTTACTCCAGTCTACTGGGCGCAACGTGTACTACGTTTTTTTTAACTCATTCTGCTTGACTGTTGGCACATTGTACACCCACGAAAATAAACACGTGATCCCAAACAATAGTATTCCATCCTATCGAATTATATTTCCCAATTACTAATCACTAAATCTGCTCTTTTGTTGTTCTTTGGTATGACGTGGTTATTTGCATTAGTATATATGGGTCTCTGTTCAATAAATCTGAGTTGGTAGTTAGCGCTGTATGCGTGAGCTCCTTTGCTGTGTCCGTGTTGTTTTTTGCGCTGCTTTTGCTTATGTGATGACGTCGTCGCTTGATGAAAGGTGGGCCGGTCGCGGAAACTCTGCAATGCCAAGAGAGCTGCAAAAAGCTTGCATTGCCTACGATCCTGAATCCAGCGAAGAACCATGTTAGGTGCAGATAGCTCACAAAATGGTGGCGAGGATTAGCACGTGCACAGAGGAGAATAAGATGGTGGCTTTCGCCTTGCAGTTGTCTTAAGCGAGTTTATATGCGACGCGGTGGGCATTTGCCTACTTTCGCAATTGATCATTATGGCCACTTTACCAGGAATTCATCACCATAGGCCACTCCACGTCTCACTGTCACAGTTTCATGGTATGTATATTTTACGCTTCCATTTAGCGACTAGCTTTTAGGCGCCTTGACAGTTGCATTACATCCTACCACTGAGACTCATTTGTCAACGCTGACACCCCATCATCAGTCGTGGCGCTCTTTGGCCACACCTGGTTCTTGAGCCTCTAAACACAATAGATCACAATCAACATCATGAAGAAGCGCCTTCAACAATGACAACTTGAACTGTTCCTGTTCATGCAACATCTATTTAGCCCTATATCTCCGCCGCGGTGGTGTAGCGGTTAGGGTGCTCGACTGCTGACCCGAAGGTCGCGGGTTCGATCCCGGCCACGGCGGTCGCATTTCGATGGAGGCGAAATGGTAGAAGCCCGTGTACTGTGCGATGTCAGTGTACGTTAAAGAACATCAGATGGTCGAAATTTCCGGAGCCCTCCACTACGGCGTCTCTCATAATCATATGGTGGTTTTGGGACGTTAAACCCCAGATATTATTATTTAGCTCTATATAGCCCAGGAACGTGTCGTGAAACGTTCCAACGGCACGGCCAGCAGATAGTTGCAGATAGCTTAACTTGTCTATATTTATTCCGTAACAAAATGATATTACAGGAATTTTCCTGAAGTGTACTGTCAGCGCGAAAGTAGGGTAGACTTCGAAAGAATACTAGCTTCTACACAATAACCGGGCATATCTTTACTACTTCACTGTCCTGAATGACATGAACGAATAGTTTTCCGCTGAACTTTTTGTAATTCATTAGTATGATTCTACACGTGGGGTACACTAAACAATGGTTAAGCATTTAGTATGTGTTGAGGATTCAATGTGAGCTTCGGCTTTAGCGAGCGGCAGTGTACTTTGGAATGCTGTATTATGCACTCTTTCAGTGCGCATGCGCGCGCTCAGCCCTATTTATCGTACGGGAACTTATGGCAGGCATTCACAACGAAATAAAAGATAGGGGGCGCGCTGCGTAAATCTACAAATTAGTCTGTGTCTTTCACGAGGACCTTCAAACAATTTAAGTATTAAAATATATTAATTATGAAACTATATCTTATATAAGAGTTACAAAAAATATATCACTAGTATTATGATCATAAAAGAGCACGCCACTGCAAACCTAGCGGAAATGCCAGAGCTTGGCTAGCGATCACTAAAGCATTCGCGGAGGCGAAACCAACCATCTGTCGGGATAACAGCGATGTCTAAGCAGGAGCGCAATGTTTGTGGGACAGCTGTTTTACGAGGTAGCGCGCACTTTTCCACGACTGTTGCCACCCCCGTGACCAGGAACTAGAATGACTCACGTGATGAACGAGAAACCGTGCTTGGCATTTGTCATATGACAGATCACTAAAATTCCGAATTCAGAAAAGCCAAAAGCAAAAAAAAAAAAAATTCAGGCAAAGTCGTACATTGGAGTTGTTTAAGTGATGCGTAAGCGTTCCGGTTCGCTTTAGGTAGCAGCCGTCCCGCCGTCCCTTGAATGCCGTTTTTAGTTGGTAGGGTGAGGCGCTGCTCGCAGAATGGGAAATGGCAAGACAACTGGCGACCCTTGACCAGGCGCTGCCAGCCGCTGTAGCCAGTGGGGCCTTTGAATAGGGGCACCGCCCATCGCAACAATACACAGCCTAATATATCAATAAACGTTTCTTCTCTCTCTCTCAAGCGGCATCGGTATGACGTCTTTCGTCATCTCTCTAGCACTCGTCAGTGTCTCGAACGGTGTCCCATAGCACACTCATCCCGCAACCACTGAAACGCGTGTTGGGCGCCCAGTTCTCGTAAAGTTTCAATTTTCCTTATGATTACAGTTCTCCCTGTAGACTTCACATCTTGTCTCGCAGAAGGCTTTTTTTTTTTTTTTCTTGCAACTTGCACGAAATTCTATGAAGCATTCGTAGAGTGTAATTGTGGTGCAATTGTTTCGCACAGCGGGTAAAACTCATTCGTGTAGTTCACATGTTTTCATATTTTCCAAGCATGGGTGCATAGTGTAATCGTTAAGACACATTTAGTATGATACATCACCTTCGGCGTGTGATGGTCCGCGTTCCAACTCAATCATTTTAGTCAAAACTAATTGAAGGGGCGACCGTCTGATGTGGTAGACAGACGTAGACGTATAGGCGTGGGCACGAGGGGTTGGGGGGCAGGAGGGGTGCATGGCCGCCCCCTCTAATCGTTTGAAGAGGGGCGCCAATGCTGCCCCATACCTTTACTCAGTTGTCATTTTTTTAATGCGCAGGGTCGTGGGCTCGCATGCTTTTAGACGATAATGGCGACTAGGGACCCCTGATGTTCCATTGCACGAACTTGTCGCGGCGCACCTTTACGCCGGAAAGCCGGCGACCAATGGCAGGCCTTTGTAAGAAACACGCCATGGCTTCATTTGTGTTTCTGCAGCCATTGCGGTGATTGCTTTTTATTAGACTCAACTACGAGGGGAGGAGGCGCTGCGTCGAAACGTGGCCCCCCTTCACCCTTTTCACCCAAGGCGCGCTCGTTGATTCGGCGTAGAAATGCTTACGCACTTAAAACATTGCGGTGCATCCGAAGAACGCATCGCAGCCTTGAGATTTTGAAAAAGCGGCCTCTAGTAATAATTGCGACGTAATGAAATTTAACCAAATCCACCGGCGAAATCGAAACCGAAATATGGAAAAGCGCGACTGCAATACTTCTTCTAAGACGTTCAGTATCATTGAGCGTCGTTATAGCATGAACGTACATTATTGTGTGGGTGTGCGGGCGGCGCCGGTAATTATAGCACGCATGACGCACGCATTAACAAACGCGAAAAGATTACACCTCTGTAATTGTTGTCTTTAATAGTGACGTCATTCTGGTTGTCTGCTTGTTGCGCTCATCGGTGCTACGGCTTCGGCTTCACCATTGAAATTGGTCGAATTTCATTAATCGACAAATATTACTACAGGCCGCTTCTTCCTATATCTCAATGCTCTGCTGGTTTCTTCGCATGAAGAACTTGAATTCTCTCATTTGACATAATCCACCTAATTCCACTTATTAAAATTTTAATCAATTCAACTTTCTTACTTACTGCCCCAAATGATGTCTTCCACAATCACAAGGTGCCTGTAGCTACATAAGATCTAATAAAAAAGGCATGAAGCAAATGTCACATTTCCCTGATTTTTGAGTATTTTGGATACATTTCTTGAAACACCCGGTAAAATGCAGTAGAACCCCACTGTTAATTTCCTCACTACTGCGCTTTCAGAGGTGTTACGTTGTATTCCACCCGTCCCTGCTCAGATCCCACAGCATCCAATATAATGGGAAACCCCGCTGTGGTGCCTCAACTGTGGGACCGTTCGCGTATGATACGTCGCGAAGAGTGCTCCGAGAGCCTGCCGAGAGACCACGGCAGAGAGCGGGCATGTTGACTTCTTACGCAGCTTCGACTGCCATAAGACTAGCCGCATGTGTGGCGCAAGCAAAACGCATAACATAGTTTTGGTTGCCGAAAACAAAAGCAAAACCTTCGAAATTTGTGTTGTAAATATGCCGTTTATGACGTAATTGTTTTCAAACTTCTTTTAAGTGCTTACGAAGGGAAGGCCTTCAATAATAGCGTTTGTTTGCACCATGGCGTAGGCGAGGTGCAAACCTCGCCTTCGCCCTTATTTGTCAGAGGAGTTTCTGCGGTTCGTGATCGGGGCTCGTTGCGCTGCTCGCGTTGTGCCTGCTTGGTTTTTCGCCGCCTACAACTGCTGGTGACAAAGGAATCACATAAGTTGATTACATTTCTGTGGATTACACCCTAATCAGATCCACGGTTCTATACGCTTACTAGATCGTACTTGAGTGCGCCAATGCGTGGACCAGTGGTGAAGTTTAGGATATGGTGGATTGGGGGTCATTTTTTTTCGACGATCGCTTTCGGATATACTTTCCCTTTCGAGAGGCGTTCGACCGTGTTTTACGAGCCCCGTTGGTGCGGCACTCTACCAGCAGTGCTACATTATCACAAAAAGACGCTGACGCATTCGGTGACAATGTCGCGAAGCTATCGCCGAAAGAGATCGCTTGTCACGTGTCGGCCGTGGTGCCATTAGATTTACTTAAACGATATGACACTGCAGGCTCTCGAACAAAAATTATGCCTGCAATCTAGGCAAGGAAGGCGGTTGGACCGCGAACCTGCAAACGACACCCAGAACGATTACCCATTGTGACGTCGCTTGAACGGCCCTCCGCTTTAGAATTGTACAACAGTAAGATTGGGTCAGATCTTCACCGGGAGCGATGTCAAAGAAGTGCGTCTGTTTTTACAGACCGGCCACGCAAGATTCACCGTACACAGGGTTGCCGTTGGGTAGTTTAGAAAAGGAGCCAAAACTCAAGCTAAAAGGAGCCAAAGTAGCCATTTCGTTTAATTCCAGAGCCAAATTCGTAGCCAAATAGAAAAAAAAACAGTGACATGAGTTAATAGTGTAGAACAGTAAATATGATTTTGAATAAGAAAAAACAAAGTGTAACTAGCGCATTCTCTAGCTTGGTCTCCAAGCCGCGGGTAAGTTCCAAATAAATTAATAAATATTATACTTTCAGTGTGCCTGCATACAGTTCCTCTAGAATAGATGGAGTTCTTGCAAAAGTAATTGTGTGCAGACCACTCAGCGGGAACATTAAACGTTCAAGCAGTTTCTTGCTAACGCCGCACAATGAAATTGATACAAAAGTTACAATAATACCAGTCCAACTTCAAGTAGCGAAATCTGGTCGAATATGGACAGTTCAGCTACATTTAACTGCGGATATCTCTTTGACGCGCTGTGTTTCAGCATTAGAATATGGCGTCAGCAGTGTGCTATATGCTGTGTACTATGCGTTTCCTTACATGCGCGCGTCCCTCTGTCTTTTCAGAAGAATGGGCGTTCGTTGGGTGCCTCGATGTGCATTAGTCCGTTGGCGGGAGAAAGACACGTGCGTGCATAGGCCAAAGCTACAGAAAAGCTTGAAAACACAGGTTATTCTTTAAACTTGCTTGCTGTTTTCTCTTCAAATAATACGTTGAAATGAATGTTCACGAGGATGGCTTGGTGGGCTAGTTGGCAATGCATCTTGAATGGCTACAGCACACATAAAACGGGAACAACAGAAGTATGCACAACCAGCGCTTTGTGTTGTGCATACTTCTGTTGTCCCCGTCTTCATGTGCGCTGTAGCCATTCAAGACGTTGAAACGGCCAGCAAATGCACCAAAATAGAAGTTCAAAGGTAGACAGAAAGTAGCCATGGCGCCAACCTGCAATTTGTTGTGGCTAGGCAGGGTCGGAACGTAGCCAATTGGGCGCAATGGAGCCACCGACGGCAACCCTAATTCGTATACAGCCGTGTGACTCGACGCGTTCTTAGCCATGACGCGTTGCTTTGGGTCATCCAAGACGTCAACGTTTATTAGCGTCTCGGCTTCGTCTTCGTCTACCTGCCGTTCGTCCGGGGGACGTCCTGAAGTCTGTGGATTGAAGCTAATGTTGTTGAATGTGTAGAGCGCACTGTAGAGAAGAACGTCTATAAAACATAGACGTTCTATTAAACAATCTGCGCCCTTGAAACAGTTTGATAGCATTGTGCATTTGGCACTTACCGGTGAGCGCGTGCGAGGGGCGGAGTTGAGAATATATTAAACTTAGAATTCGCACCCTTGAGACCGTGCGAGCACGACGTCGTTTTTTTAGGAGCTTGTTCGGCACACTTCTCCGCTCGAGGCGCCGGCTTTCCGGTGATTTCAGGAATGCTCACTAGATGTCGGCGCCGCTGAAGGCGACGCACAACACTCTCAGCACGTGCGCCTCCTTTCTCTTCGCCGGGAGCTCACGCAGAGAACGCTCTTCGTTACCGCTCGGCCGAATGGACACCGCAATGCAGCGCGGCGGGCTCGCAACGAGCGTCGGCGCCGCTCAAGGCGACACACCACTCTCAGCACGTGCGCTTCCTTTCTCTTCGCCGGGAGCTCAGGCAGTGAAAACTTCGTTACCGCTCGGCCGCATGAACACCGCAAAGCAGCGCGGCGGGCTCGCAACGAGCAGCAGCTGGGGCTCGCCGCCCGAGCGCCGCATGTAATGTGTATATAACAACGTTGTCACGTCTATATATGATGGTAGGAGATGTGTACGGAGGATTCGCGGGTTACCCGATCATCTCCGGGCAAGCTCATCCAACATCATTAAATTTGTGGATATGGCGTGATTTTTTTTCTCTTTTTTTTTTTTGCCAGGCATTTTTCTAACGAGGAGTGTCTTCGAGAACGTCTCTCACGCTTTAAAATCTACACGGTTGAAACGGAGCTACCGGAGCACGACGCAGATTTTCGCCCACGGAGGCGAAACTGTAAGTGGGTAGAGGTACATCGTTTCATTGTAAAACTTATCGTGCGACTCGGGCATGAGGAAGCGCACCGGGCAACGCCGCATGTTTTCTTATTTTTTTTTAATGTATGCATTGAAATAGAGTTCTGTGCCACTACTTACGAAACAGAAGACAGCGCGTTACCATTAATGAGTGTGGCTCGAAAGATTTAGCAGACAACTCCGGTGTTCCGCATGGCTCAGTGCTCGGGCCTCTCCTTTTTTTGATTCTATAATAATGGATACTAATTTTTGCGGTGAGCCATAGATCCAGAATAAAATATTTGCGGATGACTGCGTAGTATACACAGCCACAAATAATCAAGAACACCAAATTAAACTAAATAATGTTTCACGATCAATTGACACACGGTGTGCAAGGCGGGGATTAAATATAAATCCTTCAAAAAGAAATTCCATTACGTTTATCAAGAAGAGGATGCCCCTTCGCTTTACATACTCTTCAGGAAACGCTACCATGAAAGAACTGATCGTGTTAAATATTTAGGCGTCACACTCAGAAGTAACCTCAGCTGGGAACTGCATGTTGAAAACGTTTGTCAGGGTGCACTGAAAAAATTGTCCTTTTTAAATAGGAAACTGCGTAATGCTCCTTCCACGGTAAAACTGAAAGCATATAAAGCATTATTGCGACCAAAACTGGAGTATGCCGACGTTATTTGGAGCCCTTGGCAGCAATATTTGATTGAAAAAATCGGAAAGAGTCCAAAATTTAACTTCGCTTTTCATATATTTCGTTTACCCCTCGACATTCTGGCGTAACAAATTTACGTGATAAGGCAAACCTAAAAAATCTTGAGCAGCGCAGGATATTATCCAGATTAAAATTCATCTAATAACTTTATCATGGGGACTACAAATTATCACAGGAACGTTGCCTTCTACAACCTTCAAAACTTTCAGCCAGGACGAATCACAATAAAACATATAGGCAGCCACCTAGCCACATTAATGTCCACAAGTTCACTCTCCTTCCTCGCGCAATTTTTTATTGGAAATGGTTTTCTGCAGGACCGTGAACGCTGCCTCACTAACTTCATTTACTAAACACATTGAAAGTATTAGTCCTGATATAAGTTACTTATATTGAAAGTAACTTGATTTCAGTGGAATACAAGTCACTAACTTTGAAAATATTTTTTTACTTCAGTGCAATTTTGTTGTATAGCAAAAATATATATATCCTGAACACTGGTATGACTTTCCAGTTGTGTAGTTGTTTTTTTTATTTATTCATTCAGATACGCCAAGTTATCGAATGTATTTTACTATTTATTGTATGTCGGTGTTGTTTGTATTCACTCCTGTATGGGCCCGAGGAGGGCCTGCCGTATCTGTAAATAAATAAATAAATTAATTAATTAATTAATAAAAATATCACAGGAACGTGTCGTGACTTGTTTCAGCTTAACGGTCAGCAGACGCTTGCGGTCGCTTGATTTGCCAATATTTATTGTTTAACACAAGGATATTACAAAAAATTCTCGATAAGTGGGATATCACCATAGAAGTAGGGTGGTTATGTAATCTCTACACAATAAGTGGCCATATTTTTGCAACTTCAGTATCCTGAACAACGTGAGCGAAGAGCTCAGCTTGGAGCTTTTGCTCTATTATTTGTGGGATACTACAGGTGGGATCCGCTAAACAATGGTTACGCATTTAGTATGGGTTGGGGAGTCAATGTGAGCTTCGGCTTCAAGACGCTGCAATGCATCGGGTGCTGTAATATGCGGCCTTCTGTACGTGAGTGCTTGCTCCGCCAATTCCCATGGTTCGGGTATTGATGGAAGGCATTCGCAAAACAATTAAAGAACTCTGACGCATTGCGTACATCGGCAAATTATTCCGACGTAGACGTTCTTCAAACAATATTACCTAATAAAATAGAACCTTATTATAAAACCGTTAAATAACTACTCTACAATACTTATTTAAAAATACAACAACTGTATAACTACTCTTAAATATAAAATGCACGCCGCTGCAAACAGAGCGGATGTGCAAGAATTCGGTTAGCGAGCACTATAAGCATTCGTGGAGGCAAAGCGAAAGCAGCTGTCGCGACGGCAGTAGTACATAAGCAGGAGCGGTATGTTTCCATGGCAGCTGTTATACGGTGTACAGCGCAATATTTCACAAGTGCTGCCACCCGCGCTACTGGAAACGGGAATGAATCACAAGATAAACCAGAAACTGGCTTGACATTTGTCAGATCACTAAAATTAGGAGTTAACAAAACGCAGAAAAAGAACTATGCGCCACGTGTAATACTAGAATAGACTTTAGATCACTAGAACTTCCAACGGCCCTTTGTTCGCCTTAGCCGATTCTCGAGACAACAAAGTCTTGAAACTTACATAACGCCTGTTTGCTAAGTTAAGGTTGCGCACTTGATACTTAATACGGTGTTTCTTATCGTGAGTCTTACACCATGTGCGCGACAGAAAAACCCCATTAATCGCAATCGGCAAGCGGTTTCATCATATCGCAATAGAAACACATGTGATCCCCAAGACGTAGGGATAGTATAGTTGTCAGAGGAGGAGGAGGAGCGAAAGGGAATGAAAGGCAGGGAGGTCAACCAGACGCGCCTCCGGTTTGCTACCCTGCACTGGGGGGAAGGGGGGGAAGGGATCAAAGAAAAGAAAGAAAGAAGGAAGAAAGCAACATCAGTGTACATGTGCGTCTGTCCATTGCACGGCTGCAAGCGGTCGCTTACACCGGTCGATCTTAAAAACGTAGCAATGCTCGTGTCGCTTTGTTGGCCTGCGACGCATAGGGCCATGATCCCAAGATCTTCTCTTCGGAAAACGGTCTATCGTCTAGTTTGTTGAGCGCCTACATAAATTGGACCCATCGAGGAAACTTCAAGTTCCATCGAACCTCTCCCGCCGTGAGTCAACCTTACTGTGCCGCCTGTGGTTAGGGGTAGCCTTCACGAAGGCGTACTCTTTTCGCATAGGAATGGCAGACACCTCCAGATGCGACTCGTGCAACAGTGACGAAACAATAGCACATCTACTATGTTCATGTGATAATTATGTGAGCGAACGCAACGTTCTACGCGATAGTTGTCAGAACATTACGCAGTTCAAGTGCTCTCAAAACATATCTACTGCCTCAGCTCTTAAATGTGACTGGATGGCAATATCACATACGAGGATACCCATTCGCTCTATTCCACGGGCGTACGATAAGGTCAGACTTGCCGCTGATTTGCAAATAGCGGCTTTACGGAAAAATGAAACCGAGAAGAACCATTGTTGTGAAGATTCAGTAGTGTCAAATGATTATGGTGAAAGCCTGAAATGCCTGATGAAACGTTAAAAGTGACCGTCAGCTGCGCCGTCAACAAGAATGATGCAAGACGTCAAAATGACGAGATGATGGTCATTGTGACCTCACACATCACAAAAGTTAGTGACGTCATCATCACTTCACCATGAAGCGACAAAGCATGACGTCAGGCGATGGAATCATCACATCACATCGTCTCTTGATCAGAGATGGACCAACCCCGGAGGCAGTGAAACACAACGGCAGGTGCAGAAACCTTCAGGAGAAAATGTAGTGGGAGGGGGGGGGGCAAGAATCACTGCAATCGAATGAGAATATCTTGTCATTTTAGCAATAGCTTAATGTACCGCGTGACAGTTCATGCTTAAATACTTACAAAAGCGCGCAGCGAGCTTCAGTCATCCTCTTTTATATGCTAAAACCTCAACCTGCGTCCTAGGTTTATAGCCTTCACAACTGTGAGAGGTTCGTGTGGGCCCAGGCGCTCAAGCGACAAGGGATGGGACGTAGCCAAAGACGGGACGTTTATATACATGGACATAAGTACATAAATCAGCAATTACATCAATGACTCACAATCCCTGCCGTCTGTATTCCTACAACGTGCAGCGTCCGGTTCTCGCGACCCTAACGCAGCGTATCTAGTTCGCGCACCGGCCACTCGACGGGAACCACTCACACGTCGTCGCTGTCGTTGCGATGGTCCGACGGGTCGCTGTGTCCCATGGAGTACGACGCTACGGGGTTGCTGGGGCGGCCGCTTCGCTGTGAAGTGGATGGCCAGACCCGCGGTCGGGCCACGCCCGAGGACACCGGATACCGGCCCAGCGCGCCTCAGCTTCCTGGATCGGCGGACCCACGTAGTCGCCGACTCGCCTGCAGGTTTCGACCGTGGCCGCAAGCGCCGTGGTCACCTGGCGTAGCGCGTCGTCCGAGTTCCGCCGCAGTCCACCCGTGACAGGTAGGGCTCCGCAACGGACCGGTAGCCGCCACGACCCTCGTTCTGCCACTCGTGCTCGGCTGCCTCGGCTCGACTTGCTCCTCGAGCGTTCGAAATGCTCCTCTTCACCCCCGCTCACGAGCGGCGCCGCCGCGCACCACAAATGCGCTTTCATCTTCATCCATCCAAATTACGTTTTCACTTGAAAATGTCCCCCACTCGTCACACTCCCCCCAACTTCCAGAACGTTGTGCCGCGGATAACACTCGTGTAACGCGACACAAAGGCACACCATATCACACGCCACCACGAGGCACATGCACAGCACTGCACGTACGTCTATGTACCACAGCACAACCACTATGGACTTTGGGCTCACGCACCAGCACACACGGCAGCCCACAACGAGGCGCGCACACACTACCGGCTCTGTTGACACACATGCGCACACACGCAGGACGCACAACGCACGATGAACCCGGTGGGCTTCCCGTTGACTTCACTTGGTTGTGCCGGGGCGGCACCCACTAAGCTCCAGCTTGTCATAGTCGGTAAATGTCTTTGTTGTCCCGTCGCTTGAACACTTTGGCCCTGTGACGTCTTCGGCGCGCCTGCGGACGCGACGATGGAGGCGCCGACGACTGATACGTCTGTGCACTGGGGTGGTCAGTGCCATCGAAGTGTTGCGGCAGGAACTCCCTGACTGGGGCAAAAACAGCCGCCCATGTTGTGTAGACCCCTGTTGCAGGGCTGCCACTTTCGTCGACGTGGTGATATCTTCGGCGACGTGTACGGAGCCAATGGCGCCTCATCTGGTGGGGTAGAAGTCCCGACGGATAGCGGCGATTCCGGTCGTGACTTAGACCATGGCGTGGTCGACAGCCGCGGAATTCCACATGGGGTTGTCTTTCCCTGATGTCTCTTCACGCACTCCGTCCGGTTATCACCATTTGCTGCAGCTGGGCACTTGTCACTCGATTCGGCCCTATACACCCGTGGTCGGTTCGCCACGGTGACTTGGTGTCGGTTTTCGCGACGAATTGTCGACGCCTTGGGCATCATTTGCTCGATGTCCTTCTTACTGCTAGTTGCGCTATCAGCCTTACTTTGTTGTCCTGTAGTAGTGTCCAACAGCACTTTTCCGGGGAGGTTCCCAACGACAACATCGTAGATGGTGTCTCTCATGCACAGAGCCCGAACCTCTCCTCTAAAAAGGTGTGTCCAGGAAGACCACAGCTTCCTGGAGGTAGCGCACCGAGCGATCAAGCAGCAAGACCGGCCGATATGTGCCGGTTAGTCTCTCCTTTGGCACTATTGACTGTCGAATGACGACTGTGTCGTAGCCGGTATCGCGCAGTACGGTAACTGGCCGCTTGTTTAAAAAATCATTTCACCACTGGCATGTTCAGACTTCCTTCCGATGAAACGCCGCTGCTGACTGCGGTGTTGACGACGGGAATCCTTTCGTCATCTTTAAGAAAGAGGTATCTTTCCCTGGAAATTCTTCCACCGTTCGGTCCACTGCTACCATGCAAGACGCTTTTCTCGTGCTCTCCGGCAGAAACATATCTGTCAGTGTTGTTTCCATGCGCTGGGGAACTTCCTTTCGTACGTGACCAGCATTCGGCTGCCCTATGCCCCTTTTTTCTCGCATAGGAAACAACAGTTGTCAATCCGAGGTGTCGTTTTCGTTTGATCAGCTCTCAAACCGGGACCTTGGGCCGCTTCCTTCTCACGCCGCTCTCTACCAAAGTTCAGCAAAGATTGGGTCTCGACGAAATTGTCGGCTGCCTAGGAGAGTTCCTGAATGGTTTGGCAATTTCTCTCCCTCAGGAAAACCCTTAATGCGGGGGAACAGCCCTTGACAAATTGCTCGGCAATCATTAGTTCTCTGAGTCCCTTAAAGCTTTTCTTCACCTCCGCGAGGTCCAACCAATGATCGAAGTACCCCGAGAGCCTCGACGCGTACTGCTTGGGGGGTTTCTCTATCTTCGGGCTTTGCATTACGGAATTTCTCCCGGTACCCGTCCGCCGTGTACAGAAACCGTTGGAGGAGTGCCCGTTTCAGCGTGTCGTAGTCCAAGGCAGCGGTCGGGTCCATGCGTCCGATTACAGTCAAAGCCTCCCCGGTCATGCAAAGGATTAATGAAAGCGCCCATTTCTCACGCGGCCATTCCTGACAGGTGGCGACACGTTCGAAGCGTTGTAGGTACGCGTCTAGGTCGTCCCTCTTGTCATCGAACGGCGGTATCAGCTTGTGGGGCTGCACACGTTCGACGCAACGGCCGCGTTCGTTCTCGCAGCATTTATGTTATATGCGGCCTGCGGACCAGCGGCAATTTCTTGAAGGAGGAGCTTCAGTTCGAGGACCTTCATCTCTTGTTCTAGCAGCTGTTGTTGCTACTCGGCTTTCTCGCGAGCTGCCGCACGCTCATGTTCGATGAACTGCTGCTACAATGCCAGTTGCTCCTTTAGAGCATTTCGCTCTTCGGCCCGCTCATTGCGTAATCTGACACGTTCTTGCCCCACCCATGTTCTCAATTCCGCATCCTTTAGTCCTAGCTCTTTCCCAATGCTGACGACGTTGTCGTTGTCCATGTCTCACCCATGTGTTTGAGCGTTGGCTAGAGATGTTATTAGCCAATCCTGGCAGGCTCGCCAATTGTGAGAGGTTCGTGTGGGCCGAGGCGCTCAACCGACAAGGGATGGGACGTAGCCAAAGACGGGACGTTTATATACATGGACATAAGTACATAAATCAGCAATTACATAAATGACTCACAATCCCCTGCCGGTCCAATCATCTGTATTCCTACAACATGCGGCGTCCGGTTCTCGCGACCCTAACGCAGCGTATCTAGTTCGCGCACCGGCCACTCAACGGGAACCACTCACACGTCGTCGCTGTCGTTGCGATGGTCCGACGGGTCGCTGTGTCCCATGGAGTACGACGCTACGGGGTTGCTGGGGCGGCCGCTTTGCTGTGAAGTGGATGGCCAGACCCGCGGTCGGGCCACGCTCGAGGACACCGGAGACCGGCCCAGCGCACCTCAGCTTCCTGGATCGGCGGACCCACGTAGTCGCGGACTCGCCTGCAGGTTTCGACCGTGACCGCAAGCACCGTCGTCGTCTGGCGTAGGGCGTCGTCGTAGTTCGGCCGCAGTCCACCCGTGACAGGTAGGGCTCCGCAACGGACCGGTAGCCGCCACGACCCTCGTTCTGCCACTCGTGCTCGGCTGCCTCGGCTCGACTTGCTCCTCGAGCGTTCGAAATCCTCCTCTTCGCCCCCGCTCACGAGCGGCGCCGCCGCGCACCACAAATGCGTTTTCATCTTCTTCCATCCAAATTACGTTTCACTTGAAAATGTCCCCCCACTCGTCACAACAACATATGTTACTGCATTCGTTCGATATGTGCCACAAGCCGTTGTTCCTTAGTTTCATGAACACAAATCAATTTTCGCTGTCTAATCTTTGCAGTTCATTGTGGAACGGCTTCCAGTACCCGGCTCATCAAAGGCTCTTTAACCCATCGGATTCCTGTTTCCTGTCTTTCATCAAAGCCGGCTTGGCATATTTCACTTCAACGGCTCTTTCGGTGTAATGCGTGTCCTCATAACCCTGCAATACATCGAAACCCGTAGTCGCAGCACTGCCAGGCCACGCGTAGTCACCCATGTGTGCGCCTTCCCTTGCTGAGTGGCAGTCATTCCCTGTTGAGGTAGTGACGAATTAACAATGTCGTGGTAAAAGCCGTGTAATCTATGAGATTAAAAAAAGTTTCTATCATCAACCCGTTTTATTCAAAACAGGCAAGAATTTATAAACCGCTGACGAAAGCAGTATACAGGTTTTTTTTTTTGTCTTAGACAATAATTTTTTTTTTAAATCCTATGACAGTCGGTCCCCTGTCGTCTGCGGAAATGAACTCTACGCCAAGGCGGAAATACTTTGACGCAAATAAAGTTATATTCGTACGAGTAATTTAAGAAATTCATTACCATCTTGATTTTTAATCTGAGGGCCGTTGTCCATATGGAAAAGATGTAGGACGTGACAATATATTACAAGGCCATTTTTTAAATGAGATAATTGCACGTAATGTGAGATAATAATCACCGAATTTCAAGATCGCTATCTAAGGGAAACCGGAACTGAGTGCGCCGGGCGTGCCGGAAATCCGTCATCCCTGTCACGTCTGACCAGAAGCTCACGTGATAATTTTTTGAGAAAAAGGCATGTCGCAGCAGAGTATGGTCCCGAAAAATGGCAAGTCGTCCCAAACACCCAAATGGACCTCTTATCCTTTGCGTTTGGTGTGTTTGATGCTTATTTGTTCCTTTCCGGCTGTGCCCAAGAAAATCGCAATTTCCGCTTTTTTCTTTTACTGTACGGCTTAAATCTAGACTGTAGCCACTGCAACGCTACTTCTCGCAGTCACGCGAACGAGTTCTTTGGACTTTTAGAGTGAAAGCTGTTTTACAGCTTTCACGCCTTTTACAGTGAAAGCTGTTATGAGATCACAACAAAGGGGGTCGTAGTTTCCGCCTCCGCTGTCTCTGCCGCCGCGGACACCCTCGGTGTCCGTAACCGCTATCGCACGAAATTAAAAAAACGAAATAGGAAAAAATATCCAGGATGGAATGGGGTTCGAACCGTGCCAGCCCAGTATTCTACTAATGAGCCATGCCGGTGCTCGAAGCTCCTGCGCACAGAAACCGTATACAAGCGTTATGTCGGGAAAGAACCGTGGTAACCAGGCGTCAAAAATGCGAATTGTGTAATCAGGCGTCACACGACATCAGTTGCACTACCAGTGGGTGGTTGAATGCTTTTAACTCATTACAAAGGGCTCAGATACAATTCTTCGTCATCATCAGCCACCGAATAAATTAATTGAGTAGTGTATGCGTATTGAGTAGTGTAGTGCATGCGTACTTGTATTATTAGGCCCAAAAGAGTTTGCAACGGGTTGTAGAAATGGCGCTCTTCCAGCTTTCGCTGTGATTGCAAGCGTGCCACAACGAGGTCTCCTCTGGGCATTTAGGCTACACGCGCACACTGAGCCGAGTGCGGGAGAGGTACTACTGGCCAAGACTCACCGCTGCCGTGAAACATCAGGTTTGAACCTGCCTCCATTGCTAGCGGCGCAAGGCACCGAAACCAGCCGGTTTTTTACACCCAGTCCAGGTCCCACTAACGCCGTTTGACCATATCGGAATGAACCTTTGCGTCCACTTCCTATCTCTAGTGCTCGTAACCGCTGGATTATTGTGGTGACCGAATACTTTACTCGCTACGCCGAGAGAAAAGCCATCCAGAGAGGCACATCAGCAGAAGAGGTGGCCCCATTTTTTCATTGGGAATATTGTGTTGAGACACGGCGCACCATCGATCGTTATAATAGGTCGCGGAACCGCATTCACAGCAGCGCTTTTAGATCATGTGTTGGTGCTCAGCGGTACTGTTCATCGTAAGTCGACAGCCTACCATACACAAACCAACGGACTGACCGAGTGGCTGACACTGGAAGACAGGGTTTAAGAGGGTTCACCAGCGGGAGCTCCCATAGAGAATAAATGCGCATTTCGAGGAGCCCTAGCGTGCCCAAATTTGGTCAGATTTGCACGGGGTTTTCGGCAGTGCATTCTTTTTTAGT
>JALIZH010019866.1:0-72816 GCA_030522465.1 Rhipicephalus appendiculatus
GATGTGTGAATGGACGACAAGCCCGGCCCCTGAAGCGCCCGCACTTTTTAAAAAATGATGGAAGGTATAATAGTGAAAGTCGCGCTGCACTTGAATTGGCGTCGCTTTTTTGCAGGTACTATCACGGCTGCAAATGCTAGCGGCCTGAACGATGGCGCTGCTGCTTGCGTTTTGATGACTCGCCAGGCGGCCGATCGGCTCAGGTGAAGCCCCTCGCACGGATTGTCGGTGAGTTCGAGCGCACAAGGAAGAAACCTTGAAATCGTAACTTCGATCAGTGTGAGTGACGAGCTGGCCATGCTAAGCGTCGAAACAATTTCGCGTGAGATATAGGTTCGTGTGCAAATGGTTTTTCAAGAAATGTATCCGAAAATACTGAAAAGTAAGGGAAATGTAGGGAATTTCCTTGCTGCCTTCAAAATTGTTTTTTTTTCTGTAGCGGCAGACATCTTAAGATGGCTAGAGACATCAATTTCAGCAGTAATTAGGAAGATTGAATTAACTTTTAATTAGCAAGAACTACAGGCTAAATGACAAAAAGCAGTCAGAGGTAATTTTTGCAGACCGGTGAACTCTGACCAATTGCGGTGGCGAAATCAAACCGAAACGCGGAAGAGCGCAACTGCCATCTTATTCTGAGACGCCCAGAGGGAGTGAGCGTCGTTATATCAAACATCGGTCGACTTCGCTTACTGCGTGTGCGGGATGCGCTTTTGATTATAGCACGTATGGCTCAGGTACTACGTCGACAACTGTAGAACTTACACCAGTGCAATGGTTGTCGTGAACAGCTAGTGATGTGATTGCAGCAGCACGGCTAACTGGGCTAGTTGGTATTGGTTCATATTTTAACTGGATAAGGCGCGCACGCCTGTGTTGATTGCGTTTTTTCCTTCTAGTGTCCATGTCTGTGTGCGCGCCTTATCTAGCTAAAAAAACAGTGATGTGATCTTGGTCGTCTGCTAGTTGCGCTCCTTGGCGCTTTGGTTTCGTTTGCGCCGGGGAATTCGGTCGAATTTCATTGCTCCGCAGGGAATCGCCAAAGGCCGCTTTTTTCGAAATTTGAGAACGTTGGTGGGCTCTTCGAGGGGAGGACTTCATATCTCCCACTTGAACCGACTTCCTGTCTCCACTAATTAAACAGTTAATTATTCAAATTTCTTTCATTACTTCCGTAGCGATGTCTCTCTACATCTTAATTAAAATGCCTGCCGCTACGGAAAAAATAATCATGAAGGCAGCAATGAAATATTCCCTGTTCCTTGTTTTTTATGATCTTCGGGTACATTTCTTCTACGCCCTGTGAGATAGTCTACAGATTTAGTCTGCAGTACCACAATATACCTAACCGGGTTCCTTCACGACACGGCGTCCTAAACGCGGCTCACTTTTGCGTTTTCCGTGCACTCTTGACAAGAAAGAGACGATGAACACTAATAATAACATCTGGGGTGTCACGTCCCATAACTAGGGGAAATGATTATAAGAGAGGCCGTGGTTGAAGGCTCCGGAAATTTTGACCATCTGGTGTCTTTAACGTGCACTGACATCACACAGTACAAAAGGGCCTCTACCATTTCGCCTCCATCGAAATGCGACCACCGCGGCCGGGATCAAACCCGCGACCTTTGGGTCAGCAGCCGAGCACCCTAGCCACTGTTCCACCAAGGCGGACATGACGAACACTGAGCTTGCGCTAAATTAAACGTTCTTCTCACCCAAAGTCTCTTGTCACGTGCGTGTTTGTGCCACTGGAGACGAAAGCACGCTGCTAGACGAAGAAGAGTTTGAGGTGCCTATAATTCCTCACGTCATGATATGACTGGTTGTTCTCCCTCATGTCCGCGGTCTGGCCGCGACCCGCTCCTGCCTCTCAACTCACTAATTCCTTCTGAGGCAAACTCAACCCCATTTCATGCTCAGGACGTCATCGTTCGCGCGGCCACAGCACGTCGCGTTGCCCGTGAGCGTCTTCTGGCGTCTCAGGTCAACCAAAAGCGCCAGTACGATAGTCATCGCCGGAATATTCGTTTCAGCATTCGCTGCTTCGTCTTGCTCTGGCTGCCTTCGCGTCGCGTTGGCCTGTGCGAAAAGCTGCTACCGCGTATACGTTGGGCCTTACCGCATTCTTCGCGAAGTCACCGAAGTCGCATACGAGATCTCGCCGTTGACTCCGAAGTCTTCGTCCGTCGCTCCAGCTACTGAAATTGCTCACGTTTTCCGACCAAAGCTCTACACCACGTACACCGATCCGATGCACCGAGACGGTGCTTCTGCCGCCGGGAGTTAATGTGACATAGGTTTTTTTGTGCCTGTGTAGGCAAAAGGACGCTGCTGGGCGTAGATGTTATGGTGTCGCGGGCTTCGATCAATGCTCTTGCTTTGGACTTAGCGCATCGACGCTACGCCTCGTACCTACTGTAAATATACTGTAAATATACTCGTAACAATACTGCGTCTAAATAAAATCTTTTGCTACGCGCTATCGCTTCGGCGAAGACAGTTTCATGTTTACCGAAGCGTTACACGTGGGGCGTCTTGCTGGAGTTCCGAGATATTTTTTTTTCTTCACGCTTTTAGGAATGCTTGACGCCAGCAGATAACGATTACACGTAATTTGAGTCGGTCGTTGAATTCGTTTTGTAAATAAATATGCTATGACCCACTGTACAAGAAATAGATAATTAATTACGTTTAATTGAGGTTACCTGGTTTTAAGTACTCTGCAAGTTTTTCAAACACTTCCACTTGCTTAAAATTGCGTCTACAGAACCTTGGCATTAAGTATAGAAATTTCACGCATTCAAACGCTGTTGGTCATAACACGCGTCTGAAGGGGCTACTCAGCGTGGAGGTACCCATTTAGAAACATAGGGCTTCAAACTTATTCACTTTAGGCGATACTTAGACCGATGAGGTACACAAGAGTATTATCCCTTCTGCTGTTGCTAGAACTTGGATTTCTTCTTCTAGCGGAAAAAAAAAGTTATTACTATGGGTCAAGTTATTGACGAATGAGTCTATTTCTTCGTTTTGAATGTGCTTTTAACATGAACATGACAACCTGGCACCGAACCTAAACCGGCCTGTTCTTGAAGTTCTACGCTAAACACTGTGGTGTGTGCATCTCTGAATTGGTTTTGTTTCTATCTCTAGGATTCGGTGATGCTGCTATGGAGCCAGTGCACTTTTCAATTGCTACTGCATACGCAATGGCAAAGGTCTGTCTTCTTTTTTTTTCTTTTTTTTTTTTTTTTTGTCGGGACATTTAGGAGCAGACCAATTGGGACTTGCTTTTTCATTTCGCGCTCACAATTTTAGCATTTTCTTACGTAAGAAATCCCGCTAGCCAGCCGAGCAGCATTCTAAATTTTCGTGGGGTTGATATTGTTATTCAAACTATGATTATTCTATTGCGTGTGGCCTTCAAAAGAAGCTGTGGAATAGTAAGAACCGTCACAGCTCAATAACTTTTGGTTTCGTTCCTTGCCTTAAAGGGCCCCTAAACCACACCGAGTTCAAAGGCGAGAGAGTAGTTTCTTTCTTGCCTTCACCACCCTTCCTACACGCGCTACCTCCTCCTCGCCACTTATTTCATCATAAAACACGTGGAATGTCAGCACTAAGGCGTTGAGCCAGTCAGCATTTCGCGCTTTTCGACTACGCACTGCGTTTCCACGGCCGCTCCGGCCCGCTACGCACAAGCGGCAATTATGCATGTTTGGTACCTGACCTCAACCCATCTATAGATACTGGTGCGTGTTAAGTCACCAGAATCAGTGGCGTAGCCAGGGGATGGCACACCGAGCCCGTGCCCCCCCCCCCCGGAATTTATTTTGCTATGGCATACGGAGCACCAAATGACGCTCGACCGCATCTGCCTGCCCGGGCCCCCGCTTCACATCAACGTGGTGCCCCCCTCCCCCCCCCCCTCCCCCCCCCGAAAAAAATTTCTGCCTGCGCCCCTGACCAGAACTGACAATGTTGCCAGTAGAAGCGCCACGAGGAAATTGACTTTGATGTGAAAGTAAGCACATCTTTATCAGCACTTCCTGAGCTGACTTTGCACCTCCATACGGGAGACTTGTATGGCGGTGCAAAGTCAGCTCCGGAAATTCATGTCGTTGTTCCTTTAAGGCACCATGGGCAGGACGTAGCCAGAACTTTTTTTTTTTTTTTTTTTTTTTTTTTTTTTTTTTGGGGGGGGGGGGGGGGGGTAGAGGGATTCAACCCCACTTTATGTATATTCGTGCGTGTGTTTGTATGCATGCGCGTATATGCACATACAAAACGATAAAAAAGTTGGGTGGGGTGTTTCAAACCTTTCAAATCACACGCCTTGCTACGCCACTGCACACTGGCTCAGAAATACTGGTGAGGTATTTATTTGTCATTTAGTATTTCTCGGCTCCGTCATATGGCGCGTGCAAGTCCCTTCCGCAGAAAATTGGCAACGTTGAACACAGCAAACGTGAAGAACGTTGCATAATGACGCACCAAAAGTCATCAGTTGTAAAAGATGCTGAAGGTCAAACCATACCAGAAAATAAAACACGCATAAGCATAAAGTCGGCTCACAGAACGACAATGAAAATTCAGACGAAAGAACGACCGAATGCACACTGAACATGTTGTGGTGACAAGTGGTAAAATAAATAGGCTTTCATAACTTCATTTCTGTTAACTTGGCAAAAATATGTCGATAATGTTTCCGCAAACAAGAAGCTGGACATTACGATGTTAGAACCGATCGCAGTGTTTAGCCGAATCATTTAGCAAGGGAAACCTTGCAAGTTTCAATAAATCGAGGATTCGTTAGGCCAACGCAATCATTTCCCGTGCAATTAAAAGGTTGGCAGAATCTCTGAGTAGCACTGATCACAATTAGCAATATTGGTGACAACACAACCATGAAACCGACTTCCGCAAGAAACCAATCTATTTTCTCAAACAAAGAATGGACTGCCCAAAAAAAGAACGCTACAGACATAGCTAATCCACCTTTTTCGCGGTGTCCCGGAGCATGCGCCTTCACCTAGCGGGAAAGTCGCGAAACAACTCTTCCTCTCGAAGGCTTTGCTTTTGGCAATTCGCCACGAGATCGGGCTATAGGTGGCAGCACCGTCGCCGCGTTAGTTTGGATAGGCGGTCGGCGGCGCGCATGTACGAATGTACTCAGCGACGCTTCACTGTAGGCGTTTGGAGTCGATTGCCGGCGAATAAAGCGTGGTGACGACCGCCCAATGGTGATATATACGACCTCCATTGCCACATTAATGCACGAATCCAGGCTAACGTTCCTATTACGTGTGAGAAGCGCAATCTGGCCATCAATGGACCGCTGCAGCCTTCGGTCAAGGTCGCGTTTTCCGCGGTAGTCGGTTTTTTTTCTTATTTTATGTGTACGTTTTAGAGGCGAAGCTCATTAGGACCTAGCATAGTCTTCCGTTGCGGTCCCGGTATAGAACCGTTGCTATTCGCCCCCCAAGATCGGGCTACAGGCGGCAGCACCGTCACCGCGATAGTGTGGATAGGCGGCCGGTGGCGCGCATACAAATGTACGCAGCGGCGCATTTTTGTGAGCGGTGTGAGCCGATTGTCGGCAAATAAAATGCGCTGACTGCAGCCTACTCGTAATATATATGTCATCCATTGCCGAATGGATGCACGAAACTCGCCGAACGTTATTATTACTTGTCAGAGAAACACAATCTGCCATTGAAAGGGATGTTCGCGCTTGTCGACTGTGCGTTTTCGCACTCTGTCACGTTTCTTGTATTTTTATTTGTAAGTCTTGAGCTTGTGTCCCGCCTACTTCGCACTGTTGTAATGCGACTTCATTCATTCTTTGCTTCATGCGTGCTGGTCTTAGATACTAAAAATTGAGAAAGAAATCCCATATTCTTGGACGATGAGCTGAAATAACCGCGAATACTCATCTGCAGTTTTTATTATTCATTTGTCCATGAAATGGACGTAGGACATTTGATAAGCTTATTCAGGAAAGCTGCGTGGCTGGCAGCGCTTTCGTGCGTTTGTTCTTGCTCCAATTACAGTATAAAAAGGCAACAGTTCAGCACGCAGCTTTCCTCGATTGATTATCTGCTTGACAGTGATGCAACAAAGGTTCGGTTATTTGATGGACAAAAGCTTTTTTTTTTTTTTTTCAAGCGAATAATGTCCGATTCTTCCGTCAGTCTACGACAACGCCACAAAAGCGCTCAAGATATTGTAAAAAAAAAAGAAAAAAACATGGCTGATCCCTCTGTCAAAGGAATCGGTATAACACGAAAGTGAAACGTATATTCACATAAGTAGTTGAGCGTTTATTGTGCATTGTTTCGCCAGAAGGGAGAAGGAATGAATGCTGCAGCAACAAATTGTAATGTGACGTGAAGAACGGCAAGCAGCTCGAAAGATGCAGCGCGCACTTCAAGCAGAAAGGACGCACGAAATGAGCATACACAAGACGAGCACGGACTAACTGTCACAGCTCGACATTTAAAGCGCGCTGCTCTAACACAAAGACGTATGAAACGAACGCACAAGCATACACAGGACGAGCGCGAACAACTGCCACAATTATTACTTCGTGTGTAAGCGGTGCGCTCCATTCGTAAACGCGGCCGCTGCGGCGAACGAAGCGACCTTCGTGCACTCTTTCACCACAGTAACCTTCAAAACAAACTTGCGGCGGAAGCACAAGGCATGCGAAGTGCCCGAATGCCCCGATCAGGAGATAAGCGCGCGCGCACCAGCGACCACGCCCCGTGGAGGCACACGCTGATCCCAGCGAGAGGCGCGACGACCTTTAGAGCGCGCTCCGTGACACCTTCGCGCCATCTCGCGCTAGTGATGACGAAAACGCGCTGAAGTCGAGGAGCTCTGAGGACCGCCAACGGTATATGGTGTGTATAAATAGCTTGCCGTTAGCAAGCTAAGGAACGTACGCTCTCGTAGCCGAGTGGTTTCGCGCCGCGCGCTGCAGAGCGAGAAGTCGTAGGTTCGACGCCCGGCGACAGAACTTTTTCTTCTAATTTTTCTTTGATCTCATTATGTTAGTTTATATTTTACAACGTCATATCCGTGACGGAAATACGTCAGAGGAGCCGTGGTGGACCCAGGCATAAAACACTTTCGTGTTAAAAAAAGAGAAGATGACGTTTTGCGTGAAATTAAGTGTGAGGCACGCCGTCTGGATTATTTTGACCATCTGTATTATTTAAAGCGAACCCAAATCTACGCACACGGGTGTTTCTGTATAAATTTCGCCCAATGTTAAAGTTGCGCTCGGCGACTCAAGTTTAATCACCTCCGTGTCATTCCATTTTCTGTTGTTTTTAAAGGACAATTTAAGTACCGAAGTGTCCGAATTTACTAGACAGAAATATTTCGCTGTAGTGGGACCAGAACTCTACAATAAAATGTTCCTCAAGCACAATTAAAGCTCGTCGCATAACCGATAAGCAACAGCGCCGCAGTTAGACACCTAACAACAGTGCAAAACTTCATTTATCACAGAGCCGCTAAAACGCTGCTTTCACGCAATATTTAATACTGCAAAGGAGTTCTGCGGAAACCCGCAAGGTTGCGGAAGGGTTAAGAAAGGGAAAATTGACAACCACCTGTTTGTAGCACGAAGCCACAAGGAAATCCGCAGGGATTTCTCAGAAAGAAAAGCTTCTTAACTGCCGAAAAATTCGTCCTGGTCCGGGGTTCCAACCCGGGACCAACGCCTTTCCGGGGCGGTCGCTCTACCAATTGAGCTAACCAGAAGCTAGCAATTGGCAGCGCGAGGGCGAATTCATCGACAACTCGATGCACATGGACACAAGTGATGCAAATGAGTTTTGCGGAAACCCGCAAGGTGGCGGAAGGGTTAAGAAAGGGAATATTGACGGATTTCCTTGTGGCTTCGTGACACAAACGGGTATTTGTCAATTTTCCCTTTCTTAAACATTCAATACTCCTCATGTTTGCGACGACGCCAAGTGCACTTTACGATGTGCTTCAACTACAAAGCGGCATCTACACCGAAATGATCCTGGCGAACGGAGGATACACAGCCCTCTCGGCAAGTGGGCAAACTGATCTTATTGCAGTGCATATACAGCCTAGCAAGGCCAAATGTGTCTGTAGATCGTTCTAGGCAAACGTACAAGCAGTTAAACTTGCGCTAAGAGAGCGGGACAAACCGCCTTTTGAGGATGAGCATCAGGTACGGCGCACATGCTAGCCTTATGTGGCTAGCAGACGACGCAAGGAGCAATCCACACTAAGGCGCGCTTCAGCCAGTGGCCACCAGGCGGCGACTTTGCTCGATCTCGGGGCGAATAGTTGAAACATATGTGAGACAAACAAAAAAAAAAGGTCTTGCAATAGACTTAAACGTAGACATAGGCTCATTATAAGGTAAGAGATCGCTGTTCCCGGCGAAAATAACCTATCGAGAAGAGTACTGATGAGTTGATCTCTACTAAAATATGCCTACATGTTGAGGCTTCTCAAGGAAACCTGTTAACACAAATGCACACGTCTAGCACTGTATGCCCCAATAAATTACCCATATTAAAATTGTATCCTGCCACCGGTAAGATGGCGGGTTCTTGGATTCCACTTTCCAGGCATATCAACCACTCCAGCAATTTTTTCTAAATCCTGCTTGAATTGCCTAAGGCGACTGGGAGGCGAAATAAATTTACATTTCTTTATCTTTATGTCACTCAATTGGCATTATATGGGGCAACGCTCGGGTAGCGTACGGTTACTCACCGGATACGATACGCAGAGCTTCGCCCACTCGTCATGATTAACTTCGTGGAGATGCGTAGATTTTATTTTAGCTTGTGCTCTGCCTATACCACAATATAAATAGTGTTCCCCGACTGATACAATTAAGTATTTACTGCTTGATCTAGCGCGGCTACAAGGCAACAGAGTCTAATTCTACGTAATTCAGATGAAGGACAACTTTGTGCACTCTGCTTTTATGTTTGCATGAATACGTGTACCGCTACAGAAATTCGTGGCTTGAGATCTTTTTTTTTTTTTTTTTTTTTTTTTTTTTTTTTTTTTTTTTTTTTTTTTTACGGCCTTTACGGACGCTCGTTCGTGCTTTGCGGTATGACAAAGATTTCGAAATCACCAGCACTTTACCAGACGGAATCACTAAAATTCTCCACTCACTCCTCTAAATTTAGTACTTCTTTCGTTTAGGACGAAGCCCATTGCACTATGTGATGTGCTTAAATGACAATGTTGCATCCATATTGAAATGATTTTAGGCTTGAACAGTACGATGATTACACCTAGCGCCATACCGACATACCGACACGTGCATGCACTCACTTATTACAGTTTGCACAAGCTTCGGAAGGCGAAATGCTTGTCTATATTGTATTCATACATACAGGCATTTGACACTGCTAACAAAATGGAATAAGCTGCCTCCTGAGGATGTGCATGACGTACGCACACATGCGAACACGTTGGGGCAAGCTGATGACGCAAGAACCGATCCACACCGCGAGGTTTCGTCTGCTCGCCGCTAGGTGCCGACTGTGTTCGATCTCGTGGCCATAGAGTTTCCTAAAATTAACTAGAGGGGACTCTGGCGCTGCGATCGTTCAGCCACCATGGGAATGATGGCTAGTACAGAAATTTGCCTAGTCTTCGTGCTTGCGGTTTCGAACGCACTAGTGGCTTTGTTTATTGCTGTGTTTTGGTTTTGTTTCGAACAAAACAACGGACCGTTGTGAACTTCGTGACCCGATTTGAATCGGTGAGCCTAATAAGGTCAAGGTGGTGAAGCGCAACTGCTAAACCATTGCTGAACTTTGTCTTGCGGCAAAGCGGATTCAGGCCCACACGGAGCCAAACGGAGCCAAAAGAACGAAGATTAGAGAAGTGTGTGTACTACCCAGTGTCTTTGGGAGCTGCACCGTGCGTTGCAGCTCCCATAGACACTAGTGCCAAGTTCCCTCTAATGTACTTATAGGAAACTCTATGCTCGCAGCCAATACCGGTTGTCCCGGCCCCTGCCAGAGCCATTACCAAAACGGCAGAGGGCAGCACCGCACAGAAAAATGGAAAAGGCGGACTGGCCGTAATAGTCAGTAAAACAGTTTCGCAAAGATATTGCGAACACATTAACACATGAAAGTCATTTGGGCAGATTTGGTTGGAAACAGTGTAAAGGAAAGTTTATTGAACAAGTGTACACAAACACTGGAGGCACTTATACACTAAAAGTTCGAAATGGCGTCAGTAGAAATTATACAAACGCTAGACACAATTTTAAACGGACATCTATAAAACACTGTGCGATACTAAGAAACTATGGGAAAAGAAGCATGTTACCTCTCGAGGAGCTGAAGAAAGAGAAAGAGAGAGAGAGAGAAGACAAAAAAAGAAAAAAAAAAGGTGGGGGGGGGGGGCGTTCGAGTAGCATAGCAAGTCGGATGACATGTCTCCCTGCTTAACTCAGTATGGCGCTGCGGGAAATTCCAGTTTTTCCACACGTAATACAACAAAAAAATGCCCCCCACCTCCCCAGAAGGGAATCGTGAGGAAATGCGAATGCATTTCGCGCGCGCTTCACTCCATTTATATCTGGTGGTTGTGGTTCGAAGAAGGAAAAGGCGCCTAATTTCTGCAGCCTGGTCGGGAGCACGGCGCAGGGCCTGTTTTTTTCTTTTTTTGCTTTCTTCTGCTTTTTTTTCTTCTTTTATTATTTTTTTTTAATTTTCTCTTAATTTTCTTTTGTTCTTTTCTTTCTTTTTTTTCTTTTTTTTTTATTTTTTTTAAAAATTTTTTTTCATATATAGCTCCGCCGAGCTCCCGCGATCCGAGCGCCCTCACGCACCAGAGCGCGCTCCTCCTCTCCACTCACTATAACACCTGCTGAGGCCACCGCGGACAACGCCAACGCCGGATGCCTGACATAGCCCGACTAAGAAATGCATATTCGCATTTAAAACTGGGGATGCGTAAAGCACGCAGCGATGGAGCGGTGTTTCCTACTGGAACATGCCAATCGCTGCTAATGTGCCATGAGAGACAGAAGACTCCGACTGGACACAGAGACTCGCAGTCCGCTTTTAGTTAACGCGCACGCTGCGAATTTTTATTGTTCAACAACGCACAGGAGAAATCTCCCACCGGCACCACCTTGGAGGTCAAGATCCATTGCCATATATACGGGGTGGCCAGTGAACGGTTGTGCAGCGCGAGCAGTCGGTTTTTTCAACCAAGAAACTCGCTAGCAGACGCTGCCTGTGTCGGCGTCGCGAGGCGAGAGAGGGAGAGGGGGAGGCGTAGGAGAGGAGAGAGGGGGGGGGCGCGCATGCGCAGTGGGAGTGTGGACGCTGCGGGCAGAGATGCCTAGAGAAGAGAGGGGGGAGCGTAGGAGAGGAGAGAGAGGTGGGACGCGCATGCGCAGTGAGGGTGTGGTTGCCGCGGGGAGGGATGCCTAGAGGAGAGAGAGAGGGAGAGAGGAGGTTTTTTATTTTTATTTTTTAAAGGGTTTGCGCATGCGCAGTAAGGGTGGTCACGCCGCACACCACCACCACCGGATTAAGCTTCGCCATAAGATGCTTCACATCTAACACCTGCCGGCGCGCACACCTCCTCAACCTATCCTCCTCCTCCGCGGACAACGCCGCACAACGCCAACGCCGGATGCCTGACATAGCCCGACTATGAAATGCATTCGCATTTAAAAAACCGAGTGTGCCAGCGCCTTAAGAAGGCATCAACACCACTTACATCTAGGTCGTCAACTAGGTATCCAAAAATAATTTGATAAATTCGGTGTAAGACCGGGAATGCTGCTCGCTGTGGTTGTCGACGAGCTTCTGCTTGGCACCGACGTCTCCAGATCACGTACATTGTGACTGCGAGTACCAATTGGACAAACAGGCCATTTTTTCTCTGCGACAGTGATGTAGCCCTAACTCCAAAGGTGCGCCGAACAAGGTGCCACACACCCTAGGTAGCAACGCATTCAAATAACTCATGCTTAGTGGTCTCGGATTTTCCACAATTCGCGCACTTATCATTTGGCACCGCGTGCCACTTCGCCGTGGATTCATTACACCGCTATTACTTGAGACAGCCCGTGCGGAGTATTTTGCTGCACACCACAGTACAAATGCTCTACAAATTGTACGGTTAACACTACGAACATGACGAAGCATTTTCCTTGAAATATCGTCCTTGTGCCTTGCTTGAGGGATTTGTAGAGATACCAACGATCAAAGCGTTCGACTTTTATCGAAGTATAACATCCCAGTTTTGCAGAACAGAACAAAGGCACATCTTTTCGCCTTGCGATTGCATACGCTTATGTCAGGATTATTGTCTGTCGCACGCAAGGTTGAAAAATTACACCATCTCCCGCTAAAGGGAACCATGTGTAGATGTGAAGCAGCGGGCGCTAACGCTTACACTGGCGGCGGCGTTCACGCTGGCGCTCATCGCAGCGTTGCGCAGGAGAGAAAACTGGGGAGGCGCAAAGCAGGCAGTGATGGAGCAGTGTTTCCTACTGGAACATGCCAATCGCTGCTAATGGGCAATGAGATACAGAATACTCCGACTGGACACAGAGACCCGCACTCCGCTTTTAGTTAACGCGCACGCTGCGAATTTTTATTGTTCAACAACGCACAGGAGAAATCTCCCACCGGCACCACCTTGGAGGTCAAGATCCATTGCCATATATACGGGGTGGCCAGTGAACGTTTGTGCAGCGCGAGCAGTCGGTTTTTTCAACCAAGAAACTCGCTAGCAGACGCTGCCGGCGTCGGCGTCGCGAGGCGAGAGAGGAGGGGGGTGCGTAGGAGAGGGGGAGAGGGGGGGACGCGCATGCGCAGTGGGAGTGTGGACGCCGCGGGCAGGGATGCCTAGAGGAGAGAGGGGGTAGCGCAAGAGGGGAGAGAGGAGGGGAGGCGCATGCGCAGTGAGGGTGTGGTTGCCGCGGGGAGGGATGCCTAGAGGAGAGAGGGGGGGAGAGGAGGCTTTTTATTTTTATTTTTATGAAAGGGTTTGCGCATGCGCAGTAAGGGTGGTCACGCCGGCACACCACCACCCCCACCGGATTAAGCTTCGCCATAAGATGCTTCACATCTAAAAATTGGCTCCGTATCTGTGTGCTTCGCTGCAAATGTCGTCGAAAGACGATAGCTTTGTGCCGGCCGTTCTCCTATGTTTTGCCTTGCCTCAGACAACGCCTACTCTACGTTGAATTGGCTGCATCTGGCTGGCATTGATAAAACACTAGGGTCTTTAGAATTGCGTTTCTATGTATTTTCTAATAAAAGAACACATGACCTGACATTAACATATTAATGTTGCGCCTCAGGTATGCGTAGTATTTGCTTTTTGATCGAATATGTTCACAAGTATGAAAGCAAATACCAGTTCAAGATGGGTGGGAGTTCAGAAATTAGGTAAACTTTGGCCCTGTAGCTAGCTGAATCGGGTCACGGACAGACACACAGACAGACAGACCAAAATTTTTGCGTTTAAGTATCCCAAGAAAGACTATCGTCTTTAAAAAAAATTGAAGGACACTTTGTACATTCTAAAGCGTGTTCGGCGAACGCGTGTGGCCATTACACTGACTATGTCATGTCTTTTATCTTTTACACTCTCAGTGGGATAACACACAAACCGAATGTGTGCGTGTTTTCTTTTTTAATTTTTTACCGCGAATCACAGCTAGACGCGAGACTAATCTTCCTCCGTTCGCATGCGTTAGGATTTTCTCGCGCTTTGCGCATCGTGCAAACGCCATCCGCGTTCCAGCGCTTAAATTGACGGACCCCTTGTAAATTCGAAAGTGCATTCCGTGAACGCCTGTGTTCATTGAGACGGCGTCGGTCAGAATGATTGCAAACGCTGGGCAAAGCGACGCTACGCAAGGAAGCGCGAGCGCTGAAGAGTCCGACGCGACCGGCGTCCGTTTGCGCATCCCGGCGGCCACCTGGCTCCGTGCCAGAGCTCGGACAGACGGACGAACACCGGACGGACGGACGGACAGGCGGACGGACAGACGGACGGACAGACAACGGACGGACGGACAGACGGACGGACGGACGGACGGACGGATTGATGGAGGGACGGACAGACGGACGGACGGACAGACAGACGGGCGGACAGACGGAGAGACGGACGGACGGACAGACAGACGGGCGGACAGACGGAGAGACAGACGGACGGACAGACGGACAGACAGACGGGCGGACAGACGGAGAGACGGACGGACGGACAGACGGACGGACAGACGGGCGGACGGACGGACAGACGGGCGGACAGACGGACGGACAGTCGGACAGACAGACGGACGGACAGATGGACAGACAGACGGGCGGACAGACGGACGGACAGACAGACGGGCGGACAGACGGAGAGACGGACGGACGGACAAACGGGCGGACAGACGGATGGACAGTCGGACAGACAGACGGACGGACAGACGGACAGATAGACGGGCGGACAGACGGAGAGACAGACGGATGCCGGATGGATATGAGCATGAGACATTAAAGGCTTTCGCCTTAAAAGCATTGCTGGAGTGGAAATTATTGCTCTAGAGTGAAGTCGTGCCCTGTAAAAGATCGCGGCTGCGGCCACCATCTTACTAGGGACTAGATAAACTGTCGGCGTTCGGAGATGGAAAGGGAGCGTTTTCCTCGCCCGCCTAACGAGTTTAATATGGCAACTTTTTTCGGGTCGGATACTGCTCCAAGTGTTTCTTTGTGTTATTAGATTTCCTTAGTAAGCCTCGATATGTTGGGAAATTTTATGTGTGATCAAGTCGCCAATACTGATCTCGACGTGTCACCGTTGTCGGGAACAACAATATTTTATTTTATATTTAACGTACCATTTACACTAACCGATCCAAGGCGCTGGATCTCTAAGTGGGCATTACTAGAAAAGAGCATGTTTCCATGATCTTTGGAGGGCGAAATCTGGCTTCACTTTTGCTGGCAAGCCGTTGTGAGAGCTTCCACTCCAGAAATATTAAGGCGAATGCCTTCAATGTCTCCTGCTCGCGGTGACCGACGTCCGTCCGGCCCCCTGGAACGGTGCCAGTTGTGGCATCTCCCCCTGCGATATATGAGCCTTATTAGCGCTGGAACGCGGATGGCGTTCCAGTGCTCGATGCGCAAAGCGCGAGAATACGAACGAATGCGAAACGGAGGCAGATTAGTCTCGCTGCGATTCGCGGTAAAAATTGAAAAAGAAAAACGGGCCGATCCCACGCATTGTGGGAATCGATGTAATGCAAAGCAGCCAGCAAGGCGAAAATCATGCTGTACATAAAATTGAAGGACACTCTGCCTTCCAAAGTGTTTTCAGCGAAAGCTTGTGGCCATTCGACTGACTATGCCATGCCTTTCTTTTTTTACACTCTTAGTGGGATGGCACACATACGGAATGTGTGCGTGTTTTCTTTTTTTTATTATTATTTTTTTACCGCGAATCGCAGCGAGACGCCAGACTAATCTGCCTCCGTTTCGCATGCGTTCATTTTCTCGCGCTTTGCGCATCGTGCAGACGCCATCCGCGTCCCAGCGCTTAAATTGACGGACACTTTGTAAATTCCAAAGTGTGTTCCTCGAACGCCTGTGCCCATTGACACGGTGTCAGTCATAATGGAACACAACGCGCGCGTCTCCGTCCTAGCATGATTGGACGCGCTGGGCACAGCGACGCTACGCAAGCAAAGCGCGAGCGCTGTAGAGTCCGACGTGACCAGCGTCCGTTGGCGCGCCCCGGCGGCCACCTGGAACCGTGCCAGGGCACTTCCGGAGGGACGGGCGGACGGACGTGAGCATGAGACATTAAAGGCTTCCGCCTTAATATGCATTTCGTAATTTACATGTTAGGACCTGTCATTTATGTTCGTCATACAGTCGCGTCGCGCAATACCAGTTTTGGTGTATATCAAGCTACCGAACTGGACGCAAGCGCACCATGAGCGTGGCATGTAAATGGCAATGTGGATGACAGGCATGCCAAAATTTTCATGTTACCACCATGTTCGTTATACAGTCACGTCCCGCAATACCAATTTTGGTGTATATCAAGCTTGCGAAACGGCTGCAAGCGTGCCATGAGCGTGGCATGTAAGTCATGTTGCACGTGGCATGTAACGATTTCAATATTACCACTTGTCATTTAGGTTCGTCATACAGTCATGACACGCAATACCAAATTTGGTGTATATCAAGCTAGCGAAACGGCCGTCAGCCCACCATGAGCGTGGCATGTTGTTCATGATATCCACGTCTTGATTTTCATATTACCACCTGTCATTTATGTTGGTCATGAAGAAATGTGTCATCGTACCAATTTTTGAATCTATTAAGTTAAGAAAGCGGCCTCAGGAGCACTGCGGCCATGGCGTGTAAATCATATTTTTCATGATATGACCAGTCATTCATGTTTGTCATACAGTCATGTTATGCCATACCAATTTTAGTACGAATCCCATTAACGATACGGCCAGGAGAGCACAAAGTCGTAGGTGGCTAGATAGATGGATACGCTCAAGGTCGCCGAAGTTCGCTAAGAAATGCTTCGCATTTAAAACACGCACACATTCTGGGAGTGTAAAAAAAAGACACGGCACAGTCAGTCGAATGGCCACGGGCTTTCATCGAACACACTTTGGAATGGACAAAGTGTCCTTCAATTTTTTTAACCTCCTTGGTCGCACGCCGTGCATTCCTAGGATGCAGTCGCCGTGGAGGAGGGGAAGGATACAACTTTATTGACGCCATGGAATGGGTCAGGTGAGGGGGGGGGGGTGAGTTCTGGGAAAAGGAAGACGATGGGCACTCACGCCGCTCTATGGGGCCGAAAGTCCTTGCGCTTCGGCGACCCCCCATGACCCAGCATACGATCCGGAGTTGGCCGTCCGGTCGTGAGCTGCGCAAAGCAGCCTCCCATCGCTCCTGTCTCTTAGCCTCTGCAAAGGGGGCGGGGGGGGATTCGGCTTGTTTGGACAATTAAGATATGCGTGAATAAAGTCGTCTCGTGGACTCCAGCAGGGATGACAACGGGGTAAGGTGTCACCATGCTAATGAAGTGCGAAATCAAAGCGCTCGTTTGGAGTAGGCCGGCACCAAACGATTTGCTCAGCCTGGAACAGTGATTTATGGGCTGGTGTGTACATAAGCGTGGGCAGGGTTCACCATCAGGGGGGGGGGGGGGGAGCGAAGGTTTATCGTAGTGTGCGCTGTGTGGTGCGTGTTTCTTGAGTGGAAGCGTGTGTGAATGTGAAAGTGTTTCGAGGGATTACCAAGTTTCGTTAAGTACTTACAATATGACGAGTTACCAACTAGCCCAACAAGTTTTTATACCCCCCGCCCCCCATACTAAGCCAAGTGCATGGGGCACATTTTGCCCCCCCCCCCCTCCCCTCTTAGGTAACTAGGGGGGGCGGCCGCTCCCCCTAACCCCCCTTCCTCCCGTGCGCACGCCTATCAGTGGGTAATCTACATGCGGGAATTGCGGGAATGTAAAGTAACTTCATGATAGGTGAGTAGGCGTTCCCGCGCGCTGCAAAATGAAGGCAGACCATCCACTGCCCGGTTGACGAGTACTCTAGCTTGCTCATGGCCGGCCATATTCCCTGGATGTCCGTAATGCGCTGTGCAACTGCATCCTGTTTCCGGGCTGAAGTAATTTCACTTCGCGGGCTGACTTGCATCCTACTCACGGGCCGATTCCAATGGCTAACTTATCGGAAACACCCCACGAAAGCACGGAAAGCGCCAGTTGTCGTCCAACGAACGAGTCACAGCGAAGACATCAAAAAGAATGAAAAAAAGCGTACGTTATTATTTAAGGTGTCTACAAACATTTATATACATGAACACTTGCCTGGTTACATCAAGTAAGTCTCACATGGGTTTTATCAAATACTGAGAAAAAAGAATTCGGCAGATCCCACGTACCTTGGGAATCGATGCTATGCGAAGCATCCGGAAGTAAGGTGACTGGGTTGTAATCTTTTATTGAGCGAAACGTTATGAAATGACGCTAAATATATGTACAAATGTTGCACGCGCAGACATGTTGAACAGTCGCATATGTTTCATACAATCAGTTGTTTACAGTTGTGTACTACGTAAACCAACTATAGTGCTACGTAAACCAACTACAGTATACAACTGACGTTAACTCGACATGACTCCTTCGTCATAGGAGTACGTATATAGTCTTTATAAAATTAGATAGCCATCACTGCAACCACAATATACGTCTCACCAACATTATGCCTGCATAAGGTGTTCTTTCAAAGCAGTTTCGAGATCTCATGTGGCTCTGTGGTACAATGCTTGATTGCCACGCAGAATGCTTGGGTTCTATTCCTGCTGGGGCTCCGATTTCTATTCTTTGTATTCCTGACGTCAACGCCGCCGGTGTTCGTTTTTCTTAACGCTGTCGCCTTTAAATTACCAGTGTCAACTCCACCGATCTCAGTTTCTCTTAACGCTCTCGCATTTAAATCACCAATGCCTGTCTCGCCATTCCTGGGTAGATATAAATTGTCAAAGTCCTGTGGCGCGTACCCGCATTCCGCGGCCCGTGGTATACGGGTATTAGCCACACGTGTCTGGAGAAATGAGTTTGACGACGTACGCGACGGGATTTTCACGTTATTCATGTCATGACCAGCCAAACATATTCGTCAATACCTCTTACCCTCCCATACAAATTTTGGTCTACACCAAGTTAAGGAGGCGATCATGAGAGAGAGCACCCGGACGTAGGCGGCTAGATAGATAGACAGATAGACAGATGGATACGTAGATAGAAACGCAAACGTGCTTACAGTACGCAAAGAAATGCTTCGCATTTAAAACTCACATGGTTCCTTGTGCATTCGCCTACGACGACTGAAAGGCGAAAGCCGTTTAATAGAGGCGAATCACCTTAGGGCCGAGCCGCCGAGGCTTGTCCGTCCGCGGTGACCGTCACCGGGAGACGCGTGGATGTGAGACACCAGAAAAGGTTTAACAACACACTAATATCCATCATAATTGTGACAGAACAATATAAAACACCTCGAAGCACAAACCCTTTATACTAGTCGGTGACTTCGACGTACAGCTTATGGGCCTTAGGACCTAGCTTTGTCATCGACTCTCACTGTCCGCTGCCATGGTTTATAGAAAACCGTTGCTATGGTCGAAACATGTGTGTGTATGTGACTAAAAAAAAAGGTTTACAGTAGAGTAACAACAATCATAATTGTGAGAGAACAATATAAAACACCTACAAGCGCAGACCCTTTATAATAGTCGGCGACTTCAACGTAGACATTATGTCACTTTATGTCACTCAATTTACATTATATGGGGCAACGCTCGGGCAACGTATGCGTACTCACTACTCACCCATACGGCACCCAGAGCTTCGCCCACTCGTCATGATTTACTTCGTGGAGATGCGTGGATTTTTTTAAATATTTTTTTTTCAGTCGATGTATTGATCTCGCCCGACCCCTTCCGAAAGCTTTCTACGCTTAACGTGCTTCTGCACTGCCTCCAAGATCGGAGGCACTGCAAGCTATCTGCATGCACCTCACCTGGTTTTGCATTGCCTCTGTGATCGGCCCACCTACGACCAAGTGACAATGTCATGTGACGACGTCATCATGGGACGCCATTGTATGTGACGTCATGATGACGTCGGGATGACATCAGACATCTTGATGACTTGTGACGTCATGATGACATTATATGGCGACGCCATCACACGGTGATTTTTTTCACCGTTCGCGTTGCCGCCGACGCCACGGGATTCCGACGGTACGTTTCCGCCTCTGATGAGGCATCTAAGGCTTTCGCTTTAGGAAATGAGCTTTAGGCCCTGAACACTATCACATTCTAAGAGAAGAAGGGATGCAAGGATTTCGAACATTTTACATCAATTTCATATATGCAAGATTGTCGGGCACTCTACATACCAACTGCATAACATAATGCAGGTATTTTCGCTATCGACAGAGGCTTCTTTTCAACGTTCAATAACTGGCAACATATTCCGTGAGACTGTCAACGGATGTATCGAGGAGCAGGTATCTTCTTTAAAGGAGTACTGACGCGATTTCGGAACATCGCAAAAGAGACATTTTTCGTTTTCTTGGTATGCAGTGTTAACGCTCTCCACACAGCAGAGTCAGACAACACGTGTAAAATATTTTATTTTCATTTTAAAGTTTTCGTCGTTGAGCATTTGCAAGCCAGCTCCACTGCAATCTACATTATCCCGACGAGTCAAGTCAGTTCTGAGTTCGCGAGCTCTGCGTCCGTCATGCAGCCTAAATCACAGAAATCGCTGTCAGGATCACTGGACGGCAATTAACTCATCGTTCTTTATGTGCACCACGAGCAGATGACAGATTTTCCGTTAGTACGTCGCCAGTTGCTGTCTTCCCGTGACGTCACACTGCTCTGATACGTCACTGAGAAGCCCTCCCTCGATACCGGAACCGAAATTGCTGTTTTATGGTAGTGGTATTAAAAATATATCCAATGCATTCCCATGCACTACGACAGTCTTTACAGGTTTCTCGACACCAGTACTTTCATTTAGAGCAACAATCCGAAAATGCTTAAAATTCGTGTCAGTACTCCTTTAAAACGAAGCTTCTATGGATCCGATGTATAGCGCATCCAGGACGGCACAGAGCAAGAAACACATAACACACTCACAGCGCTAACTTTCAACAGTGCAGTTTATTTCGAGAATCAACAATACGTATACCCTAACCCGGTGCTTGGCAAGCCACGTGCTCAAGCAAACAATCGTACATCTAATGCAAATCATCATGTCACACTCAAATATTCTATTTCTTCAGCTGATAATGATACAGAGGGTTTACTCATGCACGCGCTGCCATACTGGGCGATGAATTGCGCTGCGATAATTAGCCTTGTCATTTCGTTGCTGCTCTTTCAAATGATGCTCGTGCGATTAAAGAGGGGTTGGCATGCGCACTCCTCGCAGTGAATTTCGAGAAACCCCTCTGGCTGCGCCTTGGAAGCTTTATTCCTGTGCACACTGAGCCTCTCATTAACGCATCGACCCGTTTGTCCCACATAGCATCCACCACACGTTAATGGGATCCGGTAGATGACTCCTAGGTTGCACGCTACACACCCGTTACGGTGGTTCTTTTCGCCTTGCCTGCATTCACCCTATGGAGGAAGGGCTCCTACTTTTGTTATGTGGTAGAATGCCGTAGCTATTGATGCTCTCTATTATTCTCAGAAAGCAGGGGTATTCCCAGTCATCCAGGATGTTCGCAGCCTAATTGCTCATAACATTTCTTGTTCATCACGTTGTTTTTTTAAAGGTACTGAAGGAGGCTGGCTTGACAACTGAAGATGTGTCCATGTTTGAAATCAACGAGCCTTTCAGTTCCGCGGTGCTGTGCAACATGAAGCACCTCAAGCTGGACCACTCTAAAGTGAACGTTCACGGAGGTTCAGTAAGCCTTGGACATCCAATAGGGTATGTGCGTTACTTTTCATCTTGCTGAAAATCGTCGATTACAATTGCAAAAAAAAAAAAACGTTTTCACAAGCTGCGCCGTTGTTTTAATGAAGCCTGCTATCAGGTTGAGCAGAATGAGAGCTTTGGTTCGATAGACCGAGATTAGGAATGTCACAGCAGAGCAAGACATCCACGAATAGAAGGCGTGAGACCCGTAATGCCTGCGTTTGTTGGAGCGCTTTGTTTTATCCATCTATATTGTGCAGGTATACCATCACTCGCAGCAGAGTGAGTATTTTGATAAACTTTGAACGATGTATGGCTTATTTGGTATCATTGTAACGAAAAACCAGCGCAAGAAGACAGGGACGAAAGGGGCACACACACGAGCGCTCGTGTGTGTGCCCCTTTCGTCCCTGTTTTCTTGCGCTGTTTTATTGCGATAGCAATTATATGGACAGTCTCGACGGGGTTTTGCCGTTGCCGTCGCCGTCATGTCGCGTATGAAGTCCAAATTGATAAGAGCCCCCTGCGCATCGCACGTTCGACCAGCCGGTAATAGCGGGCGAGCGGGAGCGATGAACGCGGCTGAAGCGGAGATCAAACGAGCCGGCCCGTCTCCGTCGCTCCGAGGCGCATGCGATAAGATCCTCCCCACTGTTCAACCGGCCCCGCCCGTCGTTCGTGAGCGTAAAAAGACGCGAGGTGGGGGGGGGTCCCTCGAGCGACCTTCGATTTTACGAGCGCGGTCGTCGTGGGCGCGCGCGTTATCTCCCCTTCTCGGCGGCCGACAGCGGGGGGCCGGTATACCCTTCTACGCGCTGCGCTCTCAACGCGAAGAGAATGTGGTGAGCAGAGTGTCCCTGGAGCGGCCGTATTCTCTTAAACGAGCGTTTTCTAGAGTTGCGTGAGATCGGATCCAAAAGAGTTAGCTGCCAGCCTCACTTCGTATAACATTACAATTTGTTGCTATCGCATTCATTGTTTCACCCTTGCGGTGAAACTGTGAGTTTTTTCCGTTACAATGCTACCAAACCAACTGCCGAGAAGTGTGTCTTTCTGTGAGATTTAGTTGATCATGATCACAATAACCAACTTAATTTATTCTAAAGTAAGGAAATTTGAAAACCCTAATAACAGCAAATGCCTCCCTAGAATACCGCATAATCAAGAGACAAAAGGGGGGGGGTATTGTAAAGGAAAGTTAACCAGGAAAAATATGCACTTGGCCACCGTGTACGTGAGAAGGGGTTGTAAAAGAATGAAAGAGGAGAAGAGACTGTGACGACCCTACAAAGTACTGACAATAGCACTATCCAAGTACTGCTCACTGACAAAAGAAATGTTAGGTTCCCTAACGTTCTCCACGTAGGCCCAGAAATTTCATTCTTGCACAAGTTGGCCCAAATGAGGCCCTGGGCATTTACTCAGCCCACTGCGCATTGTGTCTGCCAAAATTAATCACTTTTTGATAAGCGATTAACCTTGCATGTCCACGATGTTTTAAGTTTACTAATCATGGTCGCTTTTCAGGGCGTCTGGTGCAAGGATCACAGGACGCTTGGCCCTTCATCTGAAGAAGGGACAGTATGGCCTGGCTGCCGCTTGCAACGGCGGTGGAGGCGGCTCCGCCATACTTATCGAGAAGCTTTGAAGATTTTGCATGATTGCATCGGCAGAGATACAGCCTGTAATCAGGAACTCCGATAGACTGTCCGATGCGTGTACCCCGTTTATTGCTCTACTGACTAAGCCGTCAATGAAGTTTTCAGGCACTTAGTAATTGCGCATAGACCGTAGTCGCCACATTTTTTTGTTACAATAAATATGCTCCAGTCTGAGTTGCCCATAATTTATCTCCTAATAGTAGTTGTGCGATATGTACAAACACCCACAGACTAAAACAAGACATTAGAATTGAACCTGTAACCAATGACACCTGCGATTGCTGGCAACATCCGTCTTCTCGCTACATATCCAGCCCCTAAGGATGACGTTGACACTCAGGTAATTGCGTGAGCTAGTATTATGCCAATATGACGCAAACTGAGGACGACGGAAGCGAAAAACACGTGCATTCGTCATCATCAGCCTGAACACGACTACTGCAGGGCGAAAGCCACTCCAATGTTTTCACAAATTAACCCAGTGCTGCCTTTGCGGCGGCCACGTCATAACCACGAACTTAATCTCTTGCGCCAACCTATCTATCTTCCTCCCCCCTGGAACGCTTGCCTCCAATTTGAGTCCAGCTTTTTTTTATTGAAATAGAAAAATAAATAAAGGAGTTGTCGTCACCATTGCTTGGCGACGGCTACCCCTTTCCACTTGGCTGCTGCGATATAAAAAATTAAGAAACAAAATATATATGCATATCTACAGCCCTACAACGGTAAGTTCGAAAATTCTCATTTAGGCAGAGCAAACCCACAGTCGCGGTGCACACTTTCAATACAGTCCCCTCAATAGTCATCACAATTCTTTGTGTCCTCAAAAAAAATGTTGGAGTGCTTTCATCACTTTGCGGTATATCCTTGACGGCCGTGGGCCTAGTATTTTCACCAACGAAAACGTTTGTTCCGAGTCTAGCGTGTGGAGCTCCTGTTCGAGTCGCCGTCTATGTGTGTCGTGTTTGGGGCAGCTGAGCAACAGATGATACGCATCCGCTTCATCGTGGCCATATGAGCACGTTGACGATGGTACACATTGTATCCGAAGTAAGAAGTGCTTTGTGTAAGCAGTTCCGAGTCAGGCGTGTCGATACGTGTTGGGAGCTGAGGGTCTAATTGGCACTCAAGATTAGGGTCAACAGCGCACAGGATCGATTCCTTTGTGCTGTCTGAAAACCAGGTGGATAAGCATAATTCACTTGTCTCCCTCCGTCTAGGGTAGCAAACCGGGTACAACCTGGTTAACCTCCCTGCCTTTCCTTTGCCTCTCTCTCTCTTTCTCGTTCTTCGTAAGATTCCGTTTATGTCGCACTGAGATATAGGAATGAGGCGGGTTTGTGTATAATGATGAGCGGCTTTCGCCAACTCATCTACCATTTCATTTCCTTTGATTCCGTAGTGACTGGGGCCCACTGAAATGCCACGCAATGATCTAACTTCGTAGCTTCTGGAAGCTCTTTCAAGATAGCTTAGGCTATACGTATATCTGTTTTTCCTGGAGTAGCATTTTCTACGCACGCAAGGGCCGCCAGGGAGTCTGTGATTACAACCCACCTTCTTGGTGTCGTTGACAGTTTAATAAAGCTGATTGCTTGCAAAATGGCTACAAGCTCCGATGTTGCTGAAGAGGAGAGGTGACCCAACTGACATGCATATTCTTCATGGAACTCCGGGATGATGAACGCTGATGTCGCCGTCTCTTTGGTGACGGAGCCATCAGTGTACACGTGAGTGTAGCCTTGGTACCTGTCAAACAAGTGATGTGAGGCCAACTGCCGTGCGGCAACGGTTGGCACGTCATGTTTGCTGCGAAGTCCTTCTATTGACGCTTCAATAGTTGGTAGCTCTAGCAACTACAGCGGGTAGTCCGGTGGCCAATGTGTCGACGCAGGAAGCCGTGAAATGTACTGTTGGTACACATGGTGTATTTGCGTTCCGGCACGGTTCTCAATTTTTTATATGAGTGGATGGGAAGGGTGTTGCTTGACTAGACGAAATAGGGGCCGACAGGTCTCCACATTTCGAATCACTATAAAGTTGGGTTCTCGTGCATCTGCTAACGTCAGGGAACTTGATGTGGCCTGTGGAACGCCCAGACATTCACGTAGGCTTCGTGCTTGTAGCATCTGAAGTCGGTGTAGAGACATCTGAGACATGTTGTGAAGAACTGGCGCGGATTAGGCAATCTTCTGTCGGATAAGAGCGCTATGAACTTGAAGTAGTCTTGCCGATGTTCCGCCGCATTTTGTTCCCGCTATCCTATGAAGAACATTTATGGTGCTGTTCACTTGGTTTTCAAGATCGGCTGTATGTTCACTCGATCTGAGTTGGCGGTCTAAGGTAACACGAAGGAAGCGATGCTTTCGTGCGATTTCGATTCTCTGGCCGTCCCACAAAAAAGCTTCAAGTTTTTCACTTTCTTTCTCGTGAACAGCAGAACTACAGATTTGGCGTGAGAAATCTGCATGCCTCGCTCCTTGGGGTAATCGCTTATTGCAAGGCCGTTACGGTTCGCCATAGGCGAAATATTAGAGAGTTGAGAATTGGGGCCCCAAGGAGCTAGGGGATTCAAGAAATCTACGAGCCTCCAGGGTGCATGCGCAGAGCCAAACCCACTCTTGGGCTCTTCCACTCGCGTTGGCACAAGACCCGAAAATCGAAAACTAGCGTGGGTCCCCAAGACGTCTTGGGTCGCTAGCGAGAAGACGCAGACGCAGCGCGGGCCACGAGGCAGTACAGGCTCCCCAAGCATCGCTTAGTGACGCTGCGACTATTTCTTTATTATTTATTAACACGAAAGTGTTTTATGCCGGGGTCCACCAAGATTTGAGTGACGTATTTACGTCACGGAAATGACGTCGAAAAAATACACATGATCAGAAGACAAAGAAAAAAGTTCCGTCACCGGGAGCCGAACCTACGACCTCTAGGTCCTAGACAAGAGATGCCGGGCACGCTATCCACTGCACCACGGTCACATACTTTGTAAGTTTTAAAAACAAGCCTTTTATATCTACCACTGTCATCTAACAGTGTTTTTGCTAAAGAGAAGTAAGACATTATGACCGTGAAATGCACGATTAGTTCCTTCAAAGCGCTGTTTCAACGCATCCGTCCCATTCGGCGTGTTTCGAATAGGAAACATGCCATTTTGCGGACGCAATAACACACTGCCAGGTGGCGACCTTACCGCTAGCATCCACACTCATAGCATCCGTCCATATGAAAAATAGCTGTGCGACGCGTGAGTGCGTCGCGTGGCCGTAACTCCGCGTCCCTGGCCGTGTTCCTAGCTCGCCCCGCGAAAAATCGCAGCCGGCCAACGGGGAAGACACGACGCGCGTTGCGTTTCCCTCTGGTCGGGCAGCGTTGTTCAATAACTGTAACATGCCGCGAGTAGGCGACCTTAGCCCAAGTTCGGCACCCAATCAGTGATGCTCTTCTGTCTGTCACATCGCTTTCAATGACTCCGCTCTCACCGTACAGCTACCACAAGCATCTATGACCACAACGGTTTGTTTAATCATTAATCATGGACGTTAGTCGTCGGGATACAGATGTACTATCAAGCTTCAACGTGGATGCATCCACGTTAAATGGTGCTATAACTGTCAAAACACCAATACACATTGTGCAAGCCCTCTTATATCAATGTACAGTACACATTCGAGTACTTTTGTAAGGACACGTTTCACTTTCGTGCTATACCGATTCCTATGACGGAGGGATCAACCATGTTTTTTATTTATTTTACCCCTCAAGGCCATAGGCATTACAGAGGGGGGTGGGAACAAAAATTACATACATATATACACCAGTCAAAACAAATACAGTGAGTAATAATAACAGTAAAGTAAAACGGGCTTATACATTTAAATAACATTGGTTAGTGCTTCTCGAAAACGTTTATTGTCGGTGATTGATGTGATTTCAGCCGGAAGGTGGTTCCACTCGATCGCGGTGCGGAGTGAAAATGATTGGGAGAATGTTTTCGTTTTTGAAAATGTAACACCTACTTTATGGCGATGATCTATGCGGTGGGACATATACTGTGGTGGAAGAAGGAGTGTGCCGTGAAGAGTTGAATGATAATATATATTATGAAACAAGTTCAGGCGAGCAATTTTTCGACGCGTGCTTAAAGATGGAAGAGAAAGGATGGCTTTCATGGCTGATATGCTAGCAATGCGATTGTAGTTGGAGAGAATGAAACGAGCGGAGTTATTCTGAACGAGTTCTAAGGCAGTGGTTAATTTTGCTTGCATTGGGTCCCACACAGAGACAGCGTATTCTAGCTTTGGGCGTATTAAGGTTTTGTAAAGAATTAGTGTAACAGAAGAGGGAACGGCGGAAAAGTGGCGGCGTAGATAGCCTAGCATGCGGTTAGCGTTGTTGATGATGTACTCTGTGTGCACAGTCCAATTTAGATTAGATGAGATGTGGACACCTAAGTATTTATATGAAGTGACAGATTCTAATGGAACACCGTTAAGAAAATAAGGCGGAGGAGGAATGTTAGGGTTTCGGGTGACACGCATAATTTTGCATTTTTTTACATTAAGTTCCATTCGCCATTTAGTGCACCAGTTAGATATAGCAGATAGATTGATAGGCTGCGCGATCTCTATTGACAGGCAGCGCGATCTCTAGCAGAAAAATAGAAACTGGGGGTATACGCACGGCCGGACTGGAGGAGCGACACTCGCGCACTCTCTTACGGCCTGCGCACCCAAGGAGGGGAACAATAGGGCAGATTCTTGACTGCTCGTTGCAGGGATCGCCGCGTGGGGGGAGCTTCGACCCGACCCTCTTCCCTCTCACTCCTCCTTTTTCTCAGTCGACGCCTCGCTTCTGACCGAGTCAGCCGACCACGCGTGCCGCACGTGTTTTTGATCTGCCGCGGAATATTTCAAGTGCGTGGGCGCCGCTCCTCCCTGCAGCTGTACTGGCGAGGGTTGGGCCGCAGCGCTGCGAACTTGCGGTGGTGAAAGGTGGGAACTAGACACGAAGCGCAGGCCGTAAGAGAGTGCCGCTCCTCCAGTCCGGCCGTGGTATACGTCGCGCGTTTTCCCTTCTCTCCGCCGCGCTGCCGCTCACTTCCGTGCACGTGCAGAGCTCTCGCGCTGCACTTGCAGCGCTTCGCAATGTCCCGCTTGAAAAAGATCTCCCAGCTGGACAGGCACGTGGAAAAGCGAACGTAATCAAGAAGAAAAGTTAGTTAATCACGTTTACGATGTGGAGCAGACGGTAGACGACAACGACGCCCGACTTAACGCGAAACGCATTTCCGAAGTACGCGATATTGCCGTGTACGACGGTAGTCGTCGAGGTAAGCTTCATTCTGTTATACATTAAAAATACCTATTGGTCTATATGCACTGCGAAATGAAGCACGCACTCCATCGATGTTCCACGTTGTCGACTATGAAAAACATATGATTGTTGTTTAGATGTGCATGCTGGCAGTGGCAAATGCGTACTATAGTGAACGAACTTTCGCGGCGTGCGAAAAAAAGGGAAAGAAACAAAGATTACACGGCCATGACACTAAAAAGCCTGAGAATGTTCGGGTCATGTCCTCCGTACCGCTGGACCATCACCAGCTGACTTAGCCACGAGGCAGCTAGCTTAGCTCAGCTTTAACCGCTGCGAAGCAAGTTGAACTGCGCGCCTCATGTTTCTTTTTTTAACACGAAAGTGTTTTATGCCGGGGTCCACCAAGACTTCACTTACGTACTTCCGTCACGGATGTGACGTTCTTAAAATTTACATGAACAGAATACAAAGAAAGAAACCGGGAGAAAAAGTTTCACAAATTTTGGAGATCCGGGAGTGGAACTCATGACTAGAGGCCGGATTTTTAGGCACTAAAAATCATGTTTTAGGCGCCAAAAATAGGCAGGAAAAACACAGTTGTAGGCCCCCCAAAATCGTAAATATAGGCACAACAAATTTTTACAAAAACTCAAATTTTGGAATAAGGACGTGCGCGACCTGGTTTACGACAGGAAAGCAAACAAATGTTATATTTTATGATTGTACAAAGGCGTTAATGATTTAACATAGCCATGCAATGGTCCCTTTTCGGGCACGGTTTCCAGAACATGGTCTCTCCTTTTATTGTCCAGCATGGAAAGTTAAGTGTCCACCATCGAATAAACACGCTCCTGGGTCTGCTTCTTTTCGGCATGGCTGGGAAGGGCAACACAGGATTCAATATCCAGACCGCTAAAAGGCCAGGAGGGTCTGTTAGCCTTGTATTGGCCGGGTCTAATAGCGCAGAGTCAATTTCTCCTCTCTGTGTGAACACCATAAAGGGCCCCTTACCAGGTTTGAGCGTTTCGAGCTAAAAGTGTAATGCATGCACTCCGCTAACGATCCCGTCTGCCAAGATTTGCAACGCTACGCTCCCCGGAAGGAGGCCTCGTGCCCTTCATCTCACGGGCGCGCGCACCAATGTGGGGGAGGGGAAGTTCAACAAGGAATGGTCCTGTGTATGTCACAGTAGTACATGAAACTGCGAGAATTATTCGAGGCTACATGTGTAATTTTTTGCAATCTGTTGCTTGAATAGAAGAATGAAAGTTAGTAGAAATATTAAAAGATACAAACGGAATGTGTGCGCACTTTTCTTTAGTTTTTTCTTCGAATCGAGAGCAATGCGAGACTTAGCTGCCTATATTTCTTTTGTGTTCGTGTTCTCGCCGTTCCCGCGTCGTGCCGGCGCCAGCCCTAACAACGCTTAGCATGTTTTTTGCTGCATCATCCCTTACAGCAGTTCCAGCTGTGCGACGCGCTGTGTCGTGGTAGGGATACAGGATCCATGCCAGCCTCTCCAAACGCATAGACGGATCCATCCCACAGAAACAGGCAGTACACTATAGAGCGAATGCCGAAACGATACAACACCGCTTGTGCGCACGACCTGGCTTGGGCATGTCATATGCACATAGTGTAATCTGGCGTGCGCAGGGCGTGTTGATGCGTCAACGTCGTGTGATCTTCCGGCTCCGAGTTTCTCTGATACCGAAGAGGGCAGGCAAGGAATTTGGCTTGCGAGTGGCAAAGGTTTCAGGCTCACCTACCGGCATCATGGTTTCGCGGCTTGTAACCAATCAAAAAGTTCTTCTGGTACAAAGCTCTCCATTGGGCACGCGAACACTTCCAGTATCTGACTAAAATTTCTCATGTGACCTGGTGAAGCGCCCCTTAAGAGTAAATTACAAACGAAACAAAAGCCATGTGCACATCTGATTTTTTTTTACCTAGTTCCTATTTTCCCCTGACGGCACTCCATGGTTTCGCATTCGCTCTCCATATTCCTGCTGCTGTGCGCAGGCACATCCTGTTTTCGGCCCCCCCACCACGCCCAAGTCTCCAAGGAGGTGCTTCAATTCCATGGGAACACTGGACTGGAAAACCGGCGGTAAATGCCGCCCGCCACGTCCTCGGTTATGGACGCCACTCTCATCTTCTTCCCCTCTCCTCTTCCCGCCTGGGACGTGCTCCCATTTAGGGTTGCAGAAATAACGTCTTTTCCTCTCCCCTGCTCCAACCACTCGCGCCATGTCAGTGCGGTGGGGTAAGGTGGCTGGCGCGTCCCATTTCACTGGTGCTACCGGTTGCTTCCCGGATGTTTGTTGAAATAGGGAACTAGGTTGTTGCACCCCATAAAGTTCCGAAACGTCAATATTGCCCGGTAACATGAATTACGGTCACAAACTGACCGATCGAAAGCAAAATTTGCGGCTAAATAGCGTTCATATAGGCACCAATTTTGAAAATAGGCATTTATAGACATTTAGGCACAAACCCCAAAAATAGGCATTTATAGGCACTATAAAAACACCATAAAAGCCCTTCTTTACCCCTAATTCTTGCTCATATATCAAAGTGGCGCGATAGGAACGCAAGGAAAAAAATTGGCCGCGCATCTGCGTGCTTCGCTGCAAATGTCGTCGAAAGACGATAGTCTTCTGCCGGCCGTACTACAATGTTTTGCCTTGACTCAGACAGCGCTTTCCCTATGTTGAATCGGCCGCATCTGGCTGGCCTTGATAAAATAGAGGAGGCGCTACGTGAGACATGGACGCCATCTGGCAGTGCTGTCGAGAAACATCACCTTGTGCAGAACCCAGCAGCAACATATCGTCGGCCGAGGGCTTTTTCGTGCATAACGTCGCTTTTTGAGCGCAGCCTAAAAAACGCTGGGGTCTTCATAATTACGTATCTATGTATTTTCTTATAAAGAAACATACCAGAGACTACTTATGTATTGACGTTACTCCTCAGACATGCGTAACATTTGCTTTTTGATCGACAATGTTCACAAGCATGAACAAAAATACTTGTGCAAGATGGCTGGGCGCTGAGAAAGTGGTTAAACTTTGGCTAAGTAGCTGAATCGGGTCACGGACAGACAGACAGACCAAAATTTCTGCGAAGAAGTATCCCAAGATAGACTATCGTCTTTAGAAATACGCATTTGCCTATAATCCGCTCTCTACTCATGCCCTCTCGATCCGCGGCGATGGAAACCGGGCGCTCAACCAAATGCGCCACAAACGCATATGCGAAGAGCTCTTCATACGCGCCTTATATGTCTCGCACTCCTTCTCCATATAACTGCGCTCTTGGTTTGTTGGGGCGGTGCCGCCGCCTACTAGCGCCGACGCGAAGTACTGCATTATGAGAGCACCGACAGTGAACGCTTCTCTAGTGTCAGCACTATACGGCGCCTCGATTCCAGCATTCGAACGGACGCTATGCGCTCTACCAATGCCACCTAGGTACCGTTGGCCCTACTGAGCACAGCGGAGCGTGGCCTTCGCAATCAGCTCCGAAGTTTCTGAAGCTAATTTTGGAGGCCACGAGCAGAGGCTGTAATTGCGACGCGCTGTAAGCGCTGATTTCACTCGGTGACGACGCAGTTACGTGCTTCGTCTTTCGCGTTCTGCTAGCGTGTGCAGCTTCCATATGCACCAACGGTGTTTCTCCGCCGTCTACTGATACGAGTGTGATGGCACCGACTACGAGAACTGCTGCATTAGGCGCCGGCGAAAGACAACAGCGTCGACGGGCGAATGTCGCGCAAGTGAGTTTGGTGCAGCGAGGGACACGCCTGGTGGGAGCGGGAGGCCTACGCGCGTTTACGGCTCAAGCCGAGAACTCTGCCTCTCGCGAGTTTCCGAAGTTGAGCGGATCGTGACCCAACTGGTTGCTTTACACACACCGAAGCAGGACCGAAATGATCGTACTTTCGCCGAAGCGACCCACCAGCCGGACGCTGCTTGCTAACACGACGCCGCATGCCAAGCACATCATCTGGACGGTCGCCGACCCTTAAATCGTGCACCCTTCGCTGCAGCACACCGTGAGTTCACAAAACGATTTAGTGAAAACCCGTTCCAGGGTTTTCGAACGCCTGCGGCTCATGAGTGCTTTGCGCGATGCTCCGGTGCGCGCAGTGCAGTGTCTCCAGAAAATGTATCCCGATCGTGAGTCGTTGGTTGTCGTGATGGAGATGTGTCACCACGCGCCAACATGGGTGCACCAACGTTTAAGGGTGCTGTAGCCACTAAACACCAACAGATATTATATATTAATGTTCAATGAACATTCAACTACTTATGTGAAGACATGTTTCACTTTCGTGTGTTATACCGATTCCTATATCAGAGGGATCAACCACAATTTTTTTGTTTGTTTCCTTTTTATGAGAACTCCCTCTTTATGATAATATCGACTTTACAGGTGTATAAGACTTGCTGCGCGAACGCGGCTCAGCGTGAGAGGTGCCGAATTTCAGGCGCGATGTGGTATCAGGCGTGCGACGAGCTCGCGCAAAGCGCACCCGTAAACGTACACTCGAAGCATTGTACGGGTGCGCGGTGCGCGTGAAAGAAAAAACGCACAATCTCCGAAGATGGCAATAACAATTGTTGAATTAAGTGCCAGTTATATTCAACGGCTTAAATATATACCACCCTAATAAAGCGACAAAAACAGAACAAACCAGCAAAACGACGACAAAGTTTGCTGAAGATGCACAGGCGCTCGTCCCGCGCGATGACGCAGCCTTCCCGAGGCGTGAATTGCAGGCTACGAACCTTTGACAATGTGCGGAGTTCAGTTGAAAGCAATAAACACCGCAACGCTAACAGTGGTGTGACGTATGTGAGTGTGAACATCCAACAACGACAGCTAGGTCTCACAAACACAAGCAATCAAAACACATAGTTGTTTCAACGTACACCCGTAAGTGGATGTATAAATGCGAGGAGACGGCGAGCAATCACTACTGCAGTCGTTCCTTGCACGTGCCGCGTTACGTACTGATTCAGGTAGTCGAAACAAACGATTTCAAGCGAAGAACTGAGTCATCCAAAACGGAAGGCGAGACAGAGCTATAACTTTATTCTTTTATCTGCGGTGATCCACGCTTGTGTACTTTCTCTCTCGCACGACTTGTCCGGGAACCGATACAGTTTTACAGGTGGATCGCGTGAATAGGTACTGTCTGCACTGCTGTGGCACACAGCAATACTTCGGACCTTGCATCCGCTTTCGTGAGGTGGCTTCTACCATCGCGGAAATGCAGCTTCTCGCAAAGAAAGCCTCTCGGTTCAGCGTGCCAAGCTCACGGCACAAAGTCTAAGTTCCCCGCACCGACTGAAGAACGCGTGCGCACGTGCGCCGCCGCTGTCCGCTTTCGGTGAAACAGGCTGAATCGGCCGCGCCCTCTGCCGCGCCTATCCCCAGTTTCACCAGGACTTGCCTTAAGCTTGGGTTCCCGCATAAGTAAGCTTGGGTTCCCTGAAGCCCGCTTCTCGGATAATCTTAACTTCACCAGGTGTGGCACTCCTTGCGTTAAACCCAACTCCCAGGCTCTGCTGATCCTCCGAACGCAAAAGCAGCCTACCCAACTCAGCTTGGGGACGCAGTATCTTGTGTCCCCAATTATCAAACTATCTAGTGTCTTGCTTGGGTCTAATGCCTCGCAGAAACGTTTCCAGCTTTGCTTATAGGCTCAAAGACAAACCCCCAAGCTAGAACACATTGGCCTTAATAAGGCGTAAAATAGTTTCAGAAAGATAATTATGGAGACACCAACAATATAAAAGCGAGAACGCTTCCCACAAAGCACCTTCTCAAGTAGGGCCTTGTGTGCACGGCCCTTTCCACCGCTGTTGGAGCCAGCTTGTGTGATGGGATTCACTGCACACCACCGTACAAAAGCTCTACACATTTTACAGTTAATACTGCGAAAATGACAAGGCATTTCCCTTCAAATACCGTCGTTGGGACTTGATTAAGGCATTAACAAAGATACCAACGATCAAGCCGTTCGTCTTTTACTTAAGTACACTGTTGATCTTTGCAGAATAGTACGAAGGCACATTTTATCCACTTGTAATTTGCACACACTCATGCCAGCATTGCACGTCGTGAATAGGATGCGGTCGCCGTGCGACTGTATCCTGCTCGTGGGCTGACGTGCGTCCTATTCACGGGCTGTTTGCAAGGGCTAATAACCCCAAAGACCGAATCACAGCAAAGACTTATCAAAAAGTAAAAAAAAGATATATTCTTAATTAGGGCAGTTACAAACAGTTACAAGCACTGGTCTGGTGACTTCAAGAAAATCTCACATGGATGTTATATCACATCCACACAACAAGAAACTCACAAGGTCCCTTTGCATTCGCATATAAAACGACTGGAATGCGAAAGTCATCTTTTTTTTTCCTGCTCTGTCGATGTATTGATGCTCCCGCACCCCTTCGAAAGCTTCGTGCTAGCTTGGTTTTGCATTGTCTCCGTGATCGGCTCCCTTTCGACCAGGCGACGATGTCGTGTGATGATGCCATGGTGACCTCATCTGGCTAGTTTTGTACCCCAGTGGTTAAAGGTAACGTTAAAGAAATAGGGGGGGAGACCCGTGCCATCAAAAGGTATGACGGATGAAAGCCAATGAAAATAAATGAAAAGGGGAGTGTTCCCAAACCTATAATTTCAAAAAGAAGCCAACTGTTTGAGAAATAAAAATTCGGAGGGTTTAAGAGGGATGAGTACCCAGGAGAGGGTCGACCGGTTTGAGGAAAGTAGGGTAAGTGTCGAGGGGCGAGGCGCCGCCTGCGTTCACCATGGAAAAAGGGGGAGGCAGTGGTATGATAACGGTATTATACGTGATGCCGGAGTGAAGCGACGGTTTGCCGTTTATCATGAAAGCAAGAGTTGCTTGACGAGAGAAAAAGAAGAAACTGTGTAGTCTAGATGCATGTATTGAAGCGGCGTGGAGGCTGCGCCACCACGTGATGTTGATTTTTGCACCACTCTTGTTGATGCCGACGCCGCCGCCGCCGCCGCCGCCGCCGCCCCCGCCCCCCGCCACCACCACCACCATTGCAAGCACGCATTTCGGTCCACTACACAAATTTTTCGGCGTAATTTCATTTTTTTTGCAGACTTGTATGGTGTTGCGTAGCAAAACTTAGAAGTGTACTTTAACGTTTAAGCTAACGCCGTAGCGTCACAACGACGTCATTTCTGTCAAAAAGTGAGCCTATATACACTTTTAGATGCGAAGAAGCTTAACGCCGAGTACAACCCGGTGGTGGTGGTTGTGATGTGCGTCCTGACCACCCTTACTGCGCATGCGCAAACCCCTTTAAAAAATACAAAAAAAAATCCCCATCTCCCGCTAAAGGGAACCATGCGTGGATGCGAAGCAGCGGGGAGATAGCTTGAGCGGGAGGAACGTCGCCGCTCTCATTTCACGGCAGCCGTCCGGGAGCTCATCGCGGCATTGCACAGGAGAGAGAATGAGGCGCGCGCGCTCAGTCATTTTTATACCAACGTATACCGTGGCACCCCCAGCGGAGTATGCAGCTGTCACACCACCTGTCGTGCGCGCTGCTCCGTAGAGGATTCCTAGAGGAGAGAATGGGGGGACCGTAGGAGAGGGGACGTGCATGCACTGTGGGGGGTGTGGGACGCGGCAGCCGCTCTGTAGAGTAGAGGATTCCTAGAGGAGAGAGGGGGAGAGGACGCGCATGCGCTGTGGGGATGTGAGACGTCGGAGCCGCTCCGTAGAGTGGATGATTCCTAGAGTAGAGAAAGGGGGTGAGCGTAGCAGAGGATAGGGGGGAGGGGACGCGCATGCGCTGTGGGACGCGGGGGCCGCTCCGTAGAGTAGAGGATTCCTAGAGGAGAGAAAGGGGGTGAGCGTAGGAGAGAGAGGGGGGAGGGGACGTGCATGCGCTGTGGTGGTGTGGGACGGACTAAGGCCCCTCCAAACACATGCAAGCAAGATCAAGGAATGGGGTCAACCTGGGCGACAGACACCACCTGCCTAGCCATTGCTTAGCAGCCTCTCTGTGATCTCGGCCCTGACTCTCATGACTGTGATAGGGTTGACGGCCTTCAAATTACTACAGTGTTCTGATTCACCTAATGGGTGCTTCCCTACTTCATGAAAGTGGCCGGACGCGGGACACGGGACGCGGGACGGGGGGACGGGGGAGGGACGGACAGAGCCCCGAGCATAAGATGCTTCGCATCTAAAACTTCCCCATCTCCCACTAAAGGGAACCATGTGTGGATGCGAAGCAGCGGGGAGATAGCTTGAGCGGGAGGAACGTCGCCGCTCTCGTTTTACGGCAGCGGTACGGCGCTCATCTCGGCGCTGCACAAGAGAGAGAATGAGGCGCGCGCGCTCCGTCATTTTCATACCGCGGAACTACCGTGGCGCCCCAGCGGAGTATGCAGCTGTCGCACCACCTGTCGTGCGCGCTGCTCCGTAGAGGATTCCTAGAGGAGAGGATGGGGGACCGTAGGAGAGGAGAGAGAGGGGGAGGGGGACGTGCATGCGCTGTGGGGGGTGTGGGACGCGGGAGCCGCGCTCCATAGAGCAGAGGATTTCTAGAGGAGAGAGGGGGAGAGGACGCGCATGCGCTGTGGGGATGTGGGACGCCGGAGCCGCTCCGTAGAGTAGAGGATTCCTAGAGGAGAGAGGGGGAGAGGACGTGCATGCGCTGTGGAGATGTGGGACGCGGGCGCCGCTCCGTAGAGTAGAGGATTCCTAGAATAGATAAAGGAGGTGAGCGCAGGAGAGGAGAGAGAGAGAGGGGGGAGGGGACGGGCATGCGCTGTGGTGGTGTGGGACGCGGGACGCGGGACGGACTAAGCCCCCTCCAAACACATGCAAGCAAGGTCAAGGATGGGGTCAACCTGGGCGACAGACACCACCTGCCTAGCCATTGCTAAGCAGCCTCTCTGTGCTCTCGGCCATGACTGATGACTGTGGTAGTGGTTGACGGCCTTCATATTACTACAGTGTTCTGGTTCGCATAATGGGTGCTTTCCTACTTCATGAAAGTGGCCGGACGCGGGACGCGGGAGGGACGGACATAGCCCCGAGCATAAGATGCTTCGCATCTAAAGAACCTCCTCTCCCCCTCTCTCTCCTCTAGGCATTCCTCCCCGCGGCGTCCACACCCCCCACTGCGCATGCGTGGCCCCTCCCCTCTCTCCCCTCTCCTACGCTCCCCCCCCTCTCTCCTCTAGGCATCCCTCGCCGCGGCGTCCACACCCCCCACTGCGCATCCGCGTCCCCCCCCCTCTCTCTCGCCTCGCAACGCCGACGCAGGCAGCGTCTACTAGCGAGTTTCTGGGTTGAAAAAACCGACTGCTCGCGTGGCAGAACCGTTCACTGGCCACCCCGTATATATAGGCACTGGATCTTGACCTGTAGTGCCGGTGGGAGATTTCTCCTGTGCGTTGTCGAACAATAAAAATTCGCAGCGTGCGCGTTAACTAAACGCGGACGGCGGGTCTCTGTGTCAATCGGTGTCTTCTGTCTCTCATTGCCCATTAGCAGCGATTGGCATGTTCCAGTAGGAAACACCGGTCCATCACTGCGTGCTTTGCGCCTCCCCAGGTTTCTCTCCTGCGCAACGCCGCGATGAGCGCCAGCGTCAACGCCGCCGCCAGTGTAGGCGTTAGCGCCCGCTGCTTCGCATCTACACGTGGTTCCCTTTAGCGGGAGATGGTGTAATTTTAAGGCGAAAGCCTTTAATGTGTCATACTCACGTCCATCCGGTGAATTTTTTTAATTGCGGATTTTCCGGCTTCCTTTCTATAAAAATGCGTGTGTGTGAATTCATGTCGAAAATGGTAAGTCTGAAGTATTTCTATTGTATACTATACACAATAGGAACCTATCGTGTCTCGTGGTTTTTAATTTCCGAATGTTTAGTCACATTTCCGTAAAACTGGTCGTGCCTAAATTTTTTACGCAAGGGTATAATAAGCTTTCAAAAGTCAACTATTTTATCGCCTTGGGATCTTTCATCGCATTTCAATAAAATTAGGTGTGAGTAAATTTCTGAAAATAAAGCAGCCTTTGGCAAACAAGTATTTTTTATATTTCGTGGCATTTTATCGCTTTTCATTAAAGTTGCTTCTTGAATTCCTGACAGAAAGCTACGCTTTTGAAAATTAAGTATATTTCTCTTTCCCAATGTTTCGTCGCATTTCAGTAAAATTGATTTTGGATAAAATCCTCTCAACAAGGTTGCCCTATCACCTCTGTAAATCCACGATATATCGATTCCTAGATGTTTCGTAGCATTTCAGTAAAATTGGTTGTTGGTAAATTCTGGCAATAAGGAGTAAGCCTATAGCCTTTAGAATAGAATGGAATGAAAAAGCTTTATTTTATAGCCTTAGGGAAACAAGTATTAACGCGATAGCGTTAAAGAGCTCGTTGCGCAGAAATTCCGGCGTCGGCGTCGTTGGTTGTGAGCGAAAAATCATCATCTTGTCCGTGACCGAGTGAAAATAACTTTCGTGCTTCGCAAACGCAAGCGTCCTTGATATAGGCGTTGCAATATAACATGTAATACCTCAGGACTATTGCGTGGTACAAGCGTACATTGCCATCGGGCGTCAGAATATGTGACTATCATAAATATTTCGTAGTTTAAAGCCGGCCACCCATTACCAAGGACACACACCTTACTGCGCGTATTCCCTTAACACCACGTAGAGGGTGCATAGCAAGTATGCACTAGGTGGTTGAAGTACGCACTCGGGACAGGATATCGCTATTGCGTTCGACTCTTAAAGGCGAAGATTAAGGGTGCCCCAATTTTTTAATAGCGAAGCTTTTCTTGGTCGAGCCTTTCATGTCATGAATCCGTGGTAACGCTTGTGAGCGTCATAAACGAGCAGGCGTCGCTGACTTTGGGCGAATCTTACTACTCACCACTGGTTCCCTGAAAACGAAGGCAACTGTTAGCCCAATAAACGGCTATGTGCCAAAGAAAAGAATATGCACGGCTTACTTATGCAACTTCCTTGAGCTATTGCTGCAGCCTCCATTATGATCCTAGTGCCTTCACTAGGGTGAGACGCAAGAACTCTTGTTTTCTCAAACAAGGTTAGTTAGTTAATTTGGTGTTTTATGGCGCAAAAGCAGCTGAGGCTATGCTGCGCCAGACACAAGGTGTTAAGAAGAAGGTAGTGAGATGATGAAGTTCTAAAGCTTATTTAAAAAACCACATTCTTTTAGAAAGTTTAGCACGTCAGGCAGGGGTACTAGAGAGTCATCTCCTAACAGCAGAGCAGGGTGTAAGGGTATGTGTTGTTTGTATAGTATGCTGAAATATTTTTGTCTCTTTGTTTCAACGTCTGGGCATGTGATAATAATGTGTATAAGTGTGAGTGGTTCTTGGCATTTTTCACAGATTGGCTGTTCTTCTTTTGTGAGTAAAAAGTTGTGTGTCAGGTGTGTGTGTCCAATGCGAAGTCGGCATAATATAACTTCGATAAACCGTTGTTGGTGACGGCAGGTCTTCCATTCACCGAGTATGGGCTTCACCAGGTGGAGCTTGTTATTCGTGCATGTGTCCCACTGTTGCTGCCATTTTGCTTTTAAAGCTAGACGAATTGTTCGCTGGATGTCGTTAAGGGGAATTTTCACTTTTGCTACTGTTTTGTGTGCTGCCAAGGAGGCATATTTATCTGCTTTTTCGTTTCCAGGTATCCCAACATGACTTGGGACCCAGCAGAAACGGATGGAAACTGCCTGGCTGTTTAAATATACCATGTTTAAAATGTCACCCACTAATGGCTCACATTCGGATTTTATATGTAGGGCTTTTAGTGTGCTAAGTGAGTCGGTGTATATGATTGCTTTCTTGTATTTGCCAGCGATAATTTCCCGAACTGCCTCAGTCAAGGCATAAGCTTCAGCTGAAAAAATAGAAAAACTACCAGGTACTCTCATAGAAACTGCACTTTCCGATGTCGCAATCCCAATACCCACGTGGTTTTCTGTTTTTGAGCCATCTGTGTAAAATTCTTCGTAATCCCTATATTCATACTGAAGTGTATGGAATTCTTGAATTATGTGTTCTGGTGGAGTGCTTTTTTTGTTGAAACGGCCTAGTGAAAACTCGCAAAGCTGTGACAGGTCGAACCATGGCGGCAGTCTTGGTGGTTTAACAGCGACTTGTAGTGCTCCTTCAGGGATGGTATAAAAGCGGCAGTATTCCTCAAAGCGTAGGACAAGTGGTTTGATTAGGTTAGGTTTGTTGAGGTAGTGTAGGCGCCAGTTACACATTGTGGCAATTTCGTAGCAGATGTGTTCAGGTGACGATCTTATTCTTAAAACAAGGGTCAGCAAACAAGGGTCAGCATCCACATTCTGAGCAACGAGAGGCCAAAAAGACATGGCTGATCCCTCTGTCAAAGGAATCGGCATAACACGAAAGTGAAACGTGTCTTCACAGAGATAGCTGAGCGTTTATTGCGCATTGTTTCGCCACACGGGAGAAGAATGAATGCTACGGCAACAAATTGTTATGTCACGCGAAGAACGGCAAGCAGCTCGAAACTTGCTGCGTGCACCTCAAGCAGAAAGGACGCACGAAATAAGCATACACAGGACGAGCGCAGACTAACTGTCCCAATGTCCCAGCTCGACACCTAAAGCACGCTGCTCTAACACAAAGACGCACGAAACGACCGCACAAGTATACACAGGACGAGCGCGAACAACTATCACAATTGTTACTTCGTGTGTTACAAATGTTACTTCGTAAACGCGGCCGCTGCGGCGAGCGAAGTGACCTTCGTGCACTCTTTAACCACTGTATCTTCATAGCAAACTTACGGTGGAAGCACTAGACGAACAAAGCGCCCCAATGCCCCAATCACGAGATAAGCGCGCGCGCACGAGCGACCACGCCCCGTGGAGGCGCGCGCTCCGTGCCACCTCGCGCCATCTCGCTACTGATGATGAAAACGCGCTGAAGTCGACGAGCTCTGAGGACCGCCAATGGTATATGGTGTATATAAATAGCTTGCCGTTAGCAAGCTGAGGTACCTACGCTCCTGTGGCCGAGTGGTTTCTGTGATCAACGTCGTAGGTTCGACGCCCGGCAACGGAACTTTTAAATGCGAAGCATTTCTTAGAGAACTTCGGCGACTTTGAGCGTATCTAGTTATCTATCTATCTAGCCACCTACGACTTTGTGCTCTCCTGGCCGTATCGTTAATGAGATTTATACCAAATTTTGTATGGCATAACATGACTGTATGACGAACATAAATGGCTGGTCATATCATGAAAATCATGACTAACTTGTCATGAAAAGTATGATTTACATGCCACGCTGATGGCGCGCTCGCGGCCGTTTCGTTAGCTTAATATACACCAAATTTGGGATTGAGTGATGTGACTGTATGAAGAACATAAATGACAGGTGGTAATATGCAAATAATGACGTGCATGTCATGAAACCCATGATTTACATGTCACGCTCATGGCGCGCTCGCGGCCGTTTCGTTAGCTTGATACACACCAAACTTGGTTTTGAGTGATGTGAGTGTATGACGAACATAAATGAGAAGTGGTAATATGGAAATCATGACATGTCATGTGCGACATGACTTGGACGCCACGCTCATGGCGCGCTCGCGGCCGTTTCGTTAGCTTGATATACACCACACTTGGTATTCAGTGACGGGACTGTATGACGAACATAAATGACAAGTGGTAATATGGAAATCATGACTTGTCATGTGCGACATGACTTGGACGCCACGCTCATGGCGCGCTCGCGGCCGTTTCGTTAGCTTGATATACACCACACTTGGTATTGAGTGACGTGAGTGTTTAACGAACATAAATGAGAAGTGGTAATATGGAAATCATGACATGTCATGTGCGACATGACTTGCATGCCACGCTCATGGCGCGCTCGCGGCTGTTTCGTTAGCTTGATATGCACCAAACTTGGTATTGAGTGACGTGAGTGTATGACGAACATAAATGAGAAATGGTAATATGGAAATCATGACATGTCATGTGCGACATGACTTGCATGCCACGCTCATGGCGCACTCGCGGCCGTTTCGTTAGCTTGATATACACCAAACTTGGTATTGAGTGACGTGAGTGTATGACGAACATAAATGAGAAGTGGTAATACGGAAATCATGACATGTCATGTGCGACATGACTTGCCTGCCACGCTCATGGCGCGCTCGCGGCCGTTTTGTTAGCGTGAGATACACCAAATTTGGTATTGAGTGACATGACTGTATGACGAACATAAATGACAAGCGGTAATATGGAAATCATGACATGTCATGAGCGACATGACTTGCATTCCACGCTCATGGCGCGCTCGCGGCCGTTTCGTTAGCTTGATAGACACCAAATTTAGTATTGCGTGACATGACTGTATCACGAACATAAGTGGCAGGTAGTAACATGTAAAACATGACATGCAAATTATGTAAAGCATGATTTGCCCCTTACTGGCTGCTTCGCATTACATCGATTCTCACAGTGCGTGGGATCTGCCGGCTTTTTTAAATGCGAATGCATTTCTTAGTCGGGCTATGTCAGGCGGCGTTGTCCGGCGTTGTCCTGCGTTGTCCGCGGAGGAGGAGGAGGATAGGTTGAGGAGGTGTCCGCGCGCCGGCAGGTGTTATCTCTCCGCTCTCACTCCCTCTCCCATAGCAACAGCTGCGGGCGCGCGCGCTTATCCTCGCCCCCTAGCAACCGGAGCATGTGGTGCGAGAGAGTGTAGGAGAGGGTAGGTGCAGTGCTTCGCCGCTCCTTCTCTCGCCGTTCGCTCTCTCTCCTCCCTGCGCCCCACTCTCCCGTCCACTCGCGCCTCACTCTCGACCATTCGCTGGCTGGGCGCCTCTCAAGGCGATGGCAGAAGTCGGTGTCGGCGCATTCGCATTTCCTCACGATTCCCTTCGGGGAGGTGGGGGGCATTTTTTTTCTTCTAGTTTTCTCTTTGATCTCAGTGTATTAGTTTATATATTACAACGTCATATCTGTGACGGAAATACGTCAGAGGAGCCGTGGTGGACCCCGACATAAAACACTTTCGTGTTGAAAGCCGTCCCCTCCCCATACCTCTTACTCTTTGGCAATGTTCCTATAGCCTTACGTTAAGGCATCTGCCCGTCTGACCAACGGAATTTGTCCACAAGACAAAGGTATACTGTAAACAATTCCCACTGCACATTCAATAAACTTCTTACGGTGCTTAATTTTGCAATGCCTCGCGGGTCTTCCCACGGAACTAGTTCGGACACATAACTTAGAGAGCTTATTCGGTGCGGAAAACACCACCGACACACCCGCTCTTTGGCCTATCTTCTTGGGTTTATGTGAAATGCCGTGTAGATACGGTATCACTGCAACCTTCTTGTGACTTGTTTCCTGCGAAGTATCCCACGTGTTAGCTACCTACCCTTGACTGTCTGCGCAGCTTCTCAGAAACGAAGACTAGCAAGGAACTGGGATAGCCAGCCGTCTCAACACGAAAGATGTGCTCGCTGAAAATGACCTGTACTGAGTGAAAGCAAGATTTGGTTAAAGCGTTATTAAAACATGCTTTTACAATACCACGCGATACCACTTTGCTTTGAGAGGACGCATGCGGCAACAGAAGTTTCTTCCCGCGAGGCTCGTATGCCCAACAGACGTGTCCGGTAGAGAAGGCTAGTACCGAATCTAAAAACATCAGGGAATCATTTTTCGGCAGCTCATGCGTGAGATAGAGTGCATTGATGCATTCCTGGAACAATTTCAGTGCCTGCTCAAAAGGACGCCTCAAAGGCATCATAGTCACAATCAATCAGATACAGGAAATCATCGACAAAGCGGAAAGCACTTACTAACATTCATTTCAACCAACCGTTCATGAACCTTCCTATCTAAATCAGCTAGATACAAATCGCTTAACACTGGGGCGATGCACGAACCTATGCACACGCCTGTCTTTTGCAGAAAAACTTCACCATTCTACTCTGCAAAGGTACATGCAAGGTAAAGCTTCAGCACGTCCAGCAAGCCAGAAACAGAAACGCCACACTCGTTCATGAAGGCAACAGCGCCAAATTCGAAAGTGCCTTTTCAATAACATCTATAAGTGCTTTATGTAGAATGGAACAAAAAACGATCTTTTATGTCGATGGAAAAGCCAATGCGACGAATGGACACGCGTTGGATGAGGCGACTGACAATCTGCAAAGAATTTTTTTTACTAGAAAAGATCAACTGGCAGTAAATTTACGTAACTATGCAGCCGAGAGGCAACACACTTCTTCCATGTGTCCCGTTCAGAGATAAGGTTACGAAAGGGCATATCAACCTCATGCGTCTTCGCAGAAAAAAAACAATTTCAGCGAGAATTTTTCTTGCTTGCTAACACATTTCGCGACACCACTAATATTAAGCTTTTCAAACATGTTCCAAGCTTTGCGCTTCGCATCCCTCAGAGTAACTTCCGGGAATAGGTTAAACACAGAATCAATCGCTGCGTGAGCTTTACTCATGAAAGTCCAAGTCCTCTCAACGCAGAACATACCGTCTTTGTCAGAAGACTGCAGACAAAGGCCGTTGCTGTTGAGGTAGGAGACGACCTTCTTCACTGGAATACTCTTTTTCTCGAGGAAAATGACGGCTCAGCACGTCAAAACCTTCAAAAACACACCTTTCAGATTCACTGTCCCGAGCGGCCCTTGAACTGTTCCGCAAGAACCTTGACGGGTAACCAGGGGCGTCTCTTTCACTGTCTAAATCACGGTATATTTTCAGCGCATCAACTTTAATGCGCCAGCTGAACTTTTCTTCGCCTTTTGACCTCGGTTGACTTTGTCGTCGTTTGCGAGTTTTCGGGGGGCGAGGAGAAAGAGCCGAAATGTGTGCAGAAAGAAAGGTGTCCATCGAACGATGGACACCGTTTATTTCGCGGTGTATTCACCAATTGGACTGGCAGACTGAAATAGCCGGGGACTATCCGTAGATTGTGTCCAGTCATAGGGCAAATCGGCTATGGTTCGCTGGTGTAGACACTGAGGGGGGGGGGGGAAGAGGGGGGGGGGGCCCTTAAGGCTATCAGAAGTGGTTCCGGTGTTCCGCCTATTGTTCTGAATCAGGCCTGAGGTGTCAAGCCCCGCCTCCCCCAGCGACAGAGAATGAGACGGACGTTATGCAGAGGTCACGGAGGTTAATCGAAAGAGGAATATTGAGGCCGCTATCCTCCACTTGGGATAGGGTAAGTGGAGAGAGAAAAGCAAGAAAGAAAAGAGAGAGAAACCGGGAAGGAGATAGGTAGAAACATGCGAACATAAACACGGCGAGTGTCCTAACCGTCCAACAAGGCGAGTTTCTCGTTGGAACTTCCACAGCGCCTTCGTCGCTTTCTTATTGGAAAGCTCGGACGTTCCAGCCGTCTCAGATCCATTGCTAGGAAATTGTGCGGTCGCCGATGCGTGTAAACACTCCTGTGAGCGACTGTCTGTGGTAGCTGTAGCGAGGGAAATGGCACAGGATGTGTTCAATGGTTTCCTCGGCCGAATGTAGTAGAGATGCCCCACAGGTGGTTCATTTCCAAGTGTCCTGCAACTGTATCACTGCACCTCTCTGCAGTGAAAGCGTTGCAAGTTCTGCTGTCTTTTTCTTGCCTACTGTGCTCTCTTTTAGCTTAAACTGTATTCGAACCTATCGCCACTATTCGTACAGGCAACTCTCTCCCTCTCACACACACACACACACACACACACACACACACACACACACACACACACACACACACACACACACACTACGCCTGTACCCTTTCCAGCAGTGCGTCTCATACGCCGAGTGGGTGGGCTAGTGAAACTCAACATGGTATTTAAAGCGGCCATGACACCCAATTTTCGATCATAATCTGTGTTGTGCGGGTTAATCCTTGAGCATGCACAAATAAGCTGGCGAAATTTTAGCGCATTTGGTCCAGCACGTAATTTCTTATTCAATATATTTACAAACACGCGAGTGGCCTGAGAGTCAGGCAACACTGGCGCACTCGCGAGCCGTGACGTAACTAGCAGCTGGCTGTGCAAGCGTCTGCATTCCGGCGAACGATATTGTTCCGTCGTCAGCTGCACGTGAAATCAAGATATTTCAGCTTTCTTCTGCTTGGCACTGGAAATGAACGATTTGCAGCGGCTGAAACTGTGGTAGAAGGCGACGGCCCCGCTCCCTGCTGCACGTGACGTCACAGGTGCCATAGCTAAATGGCGGTCGCCGGCGGTGGGTGGGATTTACAGCCGGCGACTTCTAGGGCCTGTTTTGCACTGAAATATTCTTTCACGGCCAACTTTTCATATCTGCATAGGCATAATAGACGCTCTACTTCTAGCTTTCGCTGAAAACCACAAATTCTTGGGTGACCGTGTCATGGCCTCTTTAATATTGCTTATTGACGCAGCACGGATTTAGCAGCAAAGTATGGGCAGACTAGAGGCCCCGTGACGTGGCGAAGAAGCTAGACCTATCTGTCCCGACGTGGGAGCGGCCCGCTACGTGCTAGTTCACGTCCCGTAGGACCTAAATGAAGTGTGTCTATTACATTACATAGTTTGATTATTCCTTGACAACGTTCAGTGTATCAGCATTCAGCATCCTGATAATATATAATAATCTCGATGAGAAATCGAATAGCGCTGCTTTTTCTTTTTTTTTTGGCCCCTGTCAATAAATTATGTTTCCCTTCCACCAGTGCCCAGGCTTTTGAAATTGCGGCTACACTTCACAAACCTTTATCTGATGTTCGACTAGTAAATAAAAGAAAGTTCTTAACGATGTTGTGACGTGAGAGAACCTTTCACGTTTATTTTTCGCTGAATATGGACATCGCGAATACTAGTGAGATCAAGAGCACAAGGACGCTGGTTGTCCGGAGGACATGATTTCTCTAAGACGCCGCTGGCAGTCTAGTAGAGCGTGGAAGGCAGCGTACTTGGTGTCGTGGAAAGAACGCTCGCTCATCTGCGGTGTCATCACGTGACCCGAGCCACCCATCCGTAGCATGGCCTCCTTGACGCTCGCGTAACGGCCGCAGGCGCTGGCAGCCAAGATTGCGCCACCAAGGAGGACCGACTCCGTCTCCGAAGGCAACAGCACGGACAAACCTGCGTTGATGGGGCTTCCACGTTACCGACGCTTCGATATGACGTGGTGCACTGAAAGTTTGATAAATAAGTTATTCAGGGAAGTTGAAACAAGAGAAACTTGGGCGAGTTGGTGGTAAGTCATAATTGACACGCGACAGCGATGAGCGGACGAGTATTGAGAAAAGGTCACACCAAGAGCGATAGCTCAGGACAAAATATTGTTTCAGGAAACTTGAATATATGCAGTGTGATGCAGGTTCTTTCTTTTGCTGGTATTTGCACTCTAGGGCTGAGCCACTGAGAGTTCTGTGAAGGACAAAGCCATTTGTTTCAACACACACAAAACATTTAATAAGAGTAAAGCGAAGAAAATTCGCACACTAACAAACACATCAAAAGGTTCCCTGCACACGGTAAAGAACTTCTAAACACACACGGAACTAAAGTTCAAAGCCTTAAACTAGACAGTCTAGTTCGTACGCAGGTGAGCGGCGGAGCGGGGAAGAGTACGAGTTCGGTCTCACCAAGATGTTGCGGGCTGGCCGAGGCATGCGCTACCGGAACGCGGTGGCTCCGGCTTGTAGATCTCAGGTGGGCTGGCTATGGACAAGGGGATGCGGTGGCTGTTGAGCGACGCGTTGAAAAACCAGAGGAAGTCAGACCAGGCAGCTGGACGCTCAGCTCGGGCCCGTAGCCCGACTGCTGCTGCTACGTTGCCTGTCGGCGCCGAAGTCCGTAGTCCTTGAGGTGGGGTTCCTATGCTGCTCAGGTCTCCACGCACGGGAACGGGACGGCAGGAGGCTCCGGCCGGTTGAAGCCCTGGAGGCTCGGGTCCGCAACCCGACTGCCCGTCTTCAACGCCCGGTCCGGTGACCACCTTCCGCTCGCCTCGTTCTGCTGGAACTCTCCTGTCCTCCCCCAGGCCAGGCTGCTTCTCCTGTCGGGCACACTTTTCCACTCCTAATTGGCTATGGTGAAGTTTCGTGGTGTTTCCTGATTGAGCCACGTTCATGACGACTCCTTGCGCCTCGCGCTCTCAGATGTTATTCGTCGTCGTCGTCGTCTTCCATTCGAAGCTGCGCTCATCTCCGCTCGCGCACGTTTTTCCGTCGTCCTTTTTTAGAAGCGCACTTTTCGAAGGCGCACAATTCAAACGCGCACACCACACTCATCACATAAGCCCCTTTTCGAAAAAGTTTTTCTGTTCGAAAAACTGCCGCTTGGTGCGCGGGACATATCGTCCATACATCCACCATAGACTCTGAACAGCTCACTAGTTGTCTATTGACAGGTTTCGGTTACAGTCAATGAACACATACAGCATATTGCTCACAACAAGTAGAAGCTTATTCAAATACACAAAACCTGTCCAACGGCAGTAGAGTAATATGTCAATAATGTTATAATGCGATTATATTACATTGTACATGTAGCACCGAAGTGAGGCGCATTCTAGCCATCGCACTCTAATCACAAAGTCCTAGTGAACACTCTTCCACAATAAAACTACATGACCATTTACAAATATAGGCCTGTTCCCACTAGCAGACAGGTGATCACTGACTTTCACCATTCCGGCCAAACGAACACAATCAATGCACCATAACCATTCCGAAAAACTTTGTTCCTTAAATCCACGCAGGCTCCCACTATGTACTCAAAGATCTGCCCAAAATCTATTGACGCATATCACACATAGCACCAAATTTGTACGCATCACCTGACTAAAACTCAAACCCAAGTTTACAACAAACTCTGTTATGTACAAAATATCTATGTCCGTTTTCAAAGTCAAATTCCATAAAGAACAACCGGTTATGGAACATGAAGCTCAAGTAATAGCGTCCCAAACCAGACGGATTGCCCCTCGCGCACGTTGAGAAAACAAATGTGGCAAAGATGCTTTCATGCGCGTTCGCTGAAACGCGTGTCTGCACCCCCCGCCTGAGACCACATGGACGCTCAGCGGTATTCCTAGGCACAACGCTCCAAGGACTTGAACCAAACCCGAGGCATTGCCTCGAGGTGCCCCGAGACAGGAGCGTTCGAGAGACGTCTTTCTGCATGCGAACGCCTTGCATTGACTCGCTTTCTTTTAACGATGCAAAACTCTGGGAGGAAATGCTCTCTGCGCCCAAGACGTTACAGGAAACGCACCACGTTTTTCGCTGCTTGAAAAAGAACTGCCCTTGCAGTCGACTTTTCTCCTAGCTCGCCTTCAACGATTTTTGCGCTAGGTTCAACGCTGTTCACCTTCTCAGATTGGTCATCCTGTCTTGCCACATTGATATGTACTACCGAGCGCACCTCTGACTCGATACTGTTAGTTTCGATGAGTGTTTCTACACTCTCATTCTGCTTTCCCAGAGTTGTAGGATTTACGCTATCCCGAGAGCTTAAACCCTCTCTCTGTATGATCGAGTTACACTCATGGTCAGGGACCATGTACGCGACGCCTGTTGCTACCTCCAGCGGTACAAAAGAATAGGCAGCCACCACATCGGAGCTCTCCTTACGGCAATCGCCGTCGTTACCTAGGAGAACTTTTAATGCTCCTTCAACGGAGCTATTTAGAGGCAATCCTACCTCTGCATGATATGTGCTTGGCCTCTCGGAGGTTCCTATGCACCACTTACTCTGAAAGGAACATTCTTGTTCCATGCTCGTGAAGCATTCCGCTGCTTCACCGAGCTCCTGAAGTCTCCTAGTTTCTTGGTTGCCCATCTTCCTGTCATCATCTAAATGAGCTTCTGACTCTAGCGAAAGCCTATGACAAGGTTCAGGGTCAGCCTTACAGAAATCAAACTCGCTCCCGGTGAAACTGCTATCAGAGCACATCTCAACCACTGGCTCATACCTCTCGCTTTCAAACCGCGTATATTGAGCATTTTCCAGTTTAAGCCGCGCAGCTTCAAACTCTCATATTCCAGTTCCAGCTGCATTTTCAATTCGCGTGTCTCTAGCTCTAACCGCTCTTTCTTTTCGCGTGTCTCCCGTTCTAGCTGCATTTTCTTTTCACGTGTCTCTAGTTCGAGCTGCTCTTTCTTAGCGCGTGTTTCCGATTCAATCTGCTGCTTTCTAGTTTCACGTTTCGCAGTCCCGTTCCTCTCGCTCTCGCGCCATCCGCTCCTCATACCATGTTCTGAACGCCGCTCCCTTCAGACCCATACGTTCCGCCAGCTCTAATAATTCCCAAGTGTTCATGGTTTTAACCGCGTCGGAAATTCTATGTGAAAAACAAACGGCTTTGTCCTGTCGCTGCGGACGCCAGCGACAGGACAAAGCCATTTGTGCTGTCGCTGAAGTTTGTCCTTCAGCGACAGGACAAACTTTGTGACAACCCAACTTGCTAGTGTTTCGTGAGAAAATTGAGGTCAAGAGCAATACGGAAAAAAGCGGAAGCTCATCTGAGAGAGGTTCAGTGCGCTGTTTTGTATGCGGCAAAATGGGTCACAGGGCGTTGGACTGCCGATCTAAGCAGAAGCAACCTTTTTGCGGATATTGCCACAAGACAGGGCATGATACCAAAACTTGCACAAAGAAGAATGGCTCGGCCAACAAGACGTCATGCTTTTTGTCGCCAGAAGAGCACCCAACGGGAGATGGAACAATTCAACCGGTAGAGGACACAATTACAAAAATTGCAAAAGCCCCACGACCCACTACTAAGAAACAACTGCGCTCTTTTCTCGGCTTGGCAGGTTATTATCGTGATCTGATACCTCACTACGCGGAGAAGGCACAGCCTCTGACAGAAATGACAAAGAAAAGAGAGACTAACCAGATTTGCTGGAATAGAGAAAGAGAGGAAGCATTCGAGACACTCAAACAGGCTCTGGCGTCTGGACCAATTCTAAAGGCTCCGGATCTCAAACGCGGATTTATACTCCGCAGTGACGCCTCTGACTCTTGCATCGGTGCAGTCCTTATGCAAGAACACGATGGTGTTTTGCACCCGGTATCCTAAGCCAGTCGCCAACTACTGCCTCGAGAGCAGAACTACTCGGCCATCGAGCGCGAGTGCCTCGTGTTGGTTTGGGCTGTGGAAAAGTTTCATATATTTTTATATGGAACGTCTTTTACGGGTCAAACGGATCACCAACCACTGCAGTATTTATCCCGGGCGAAGCACCTCAACAGCAGAGTACTGCGTTGGAGTTTAGCACTGCAGGAATACACCTTTCACATAGAACATATTAAGGGAATCTGAGAATGTTGGGGCTGACTATATGAGTAGATTGCAGTGACTATCCTCAGGCTGTTACGGTTGCAAGATTGTGTCAGTGTTGTTGAGGGCTATTGATGTTCTACTACTGTGATTGTGCTTTTTGTGGTTGTGGTTGGTGCCGATATTATTTCCGTAGTTGGTGGTGTAGTGCAACATGTGGTGTGCTCTTTGTTTCGACGTGAGACATGTCAAAGAACAGTGTGGTGCTTAGAGGTGATAGCTTATGTGTTTCGCGCACCGAGCAACAGTTTTTCGAACCGAAAAGCTTCTTCGGAAAGGGGCCATGTGATGAGTGTGGTGCGCGTTGAGCGAGTGTTTAAAAAGAGCGCGACATGGAAAGAAGACTGGGGGCACGTGCGGTGTCGCCTAAACAACGACGACGTCGAGGACCATCGCGCGTGAGAGCGGAGCGCAAGGATGAAAATATTAAGTTAAACAAGAACCAATAGCTGGTCACCACGGCGCTCCTCAACGCCAATCAGGAGGAAACAAGTGTGCCTCAGGGCGAGGCAAGCCTGGCGGAGAAGAGAGCTGGGAGTTGGAAGCGAGCGAGTCTAGAAGAAGGTCGTATCCGGGCGCTGAAGACGGGCAGTCGGGTGGCGGACCCGAGCCCTCAGGACTTCACCCGGCCGGGGCCTCCGGACAGCGCTTTCCAGGGAGTGTGAACCCCAATGGTTCGCAAGTTCGAGTCTAAGGCCTGCAGTTCCGGGTGCGTGCAAATCAAGGGCAGTTGGGCCACGGGTCCGAGCCTTGCATTGAGTCGCCTCGTCGAGCTGATCTGGTCTTCCGAGAGCGTCAACGAGCAACCGCCGGTTCATCGCCAGCACCAGCTAGCCCACGTCTCCTCCTCCAATCAAGCCGCCGCGATTTGGTGAGACGGAACTTGCATTCTTCCCCGCCCCGCCACTCAGCCGCGTCAAGACTAAACGTAGAAATTTAAGGCTTTGAACTTTAGTTCCGTGTGTGTTTAGGAGTTCTTTAGCGTGTGCAGGAAACCTTTTGATGTGTTTGTTAGTGTGTGAATTTTCTTCGCTTTAATCTTATTAAATGTTTTGTGTGTGTTGAACAGTCGGCTTTGTCCTTTCATAAAACTCTCAGTGGCTCAGCCCTAAAGTGCAAATACAAACAAAATAAAGAACCTGCATCACATGCAGCAGCCGACCTAATACAGAGGACAGGAAAGACGAACTCTTGCCTGTCCAACCTGTCCCATCTGCTTTTTTCTTAATTTTTCTGCGCTCCCCTTGGCCAGATGCTGAACCTAACTAGCCCAACAACTCACTATTTTGAAGTATGTATGATAGCCCAAATTTTTCACTTGCGCATGTGATTGGCCACTTTTCTGTGCATCAGCGCCGTATTACGGAGTCAAGTTGCAAACAGTGGGACGCTAAGCGCATGCCCAGCAAACGCGCTCAGCTGGGCCCATCGTCTGCTAGGCCGTTCCTTCTTAAGGACGTCAACCAATATTAGCGCACTTCAGATGAATCATGTTCTTCGGCCTATCTCATGAGTGGGGACGTGTGGCATTTCTTTAAGTTTTGTTCCCTTGATAGCTTACTGCTACGCTCATTTTAGGAACATAATAAGGCTGGCTACTTCGCTCATAAAAGCTGGGCGTAGCTCGCACTACTGGTGTAAGGCTACAGACACAGGGGAGCTGACTGAGGCCCAACTGGTCCTGGCATTTCGGGGTTATGGTAAGTTTTGCTAAGTATTGCGAGGATATGCTAAGTGTCTTTAGGTATTGCCAAGTTTTTGCCAAGTTTTGCTAGGCGTTGCTAAGTTTTGCCAGGCATTGCTAACTTTTGCTAACTGTTGCGAGGTTATGCTAAGTTTTACCAGGTTTTGCCATAGGCATTGCTAAGTTATTGCTGGGTGTTGCCAAGTGTTTCAACGCGATGCCTAGACAAGCCAGGTCCCACTCTATCACTCTAAGCCAGCCTTCAGTTTCGGTAGATAGCCTCGCAAAACTTAGCACCTGCCTAGCCTAACCTCGCAAAACTTAGCAAAAACTTAGCAAAACCTCGAAAGCCTAGAACCGGCTAGGTTCCGATAAGCTCCGCTGTGTCTCTAGCCTTACGCCCAGCTTTTCTGAGCCTGCTTTGTTATGTCCCTAAGATGAACGCTTCAGCAAGCACTCAAGGAAATAAAATTTAAGGATACGCCACACGCCCCCCACTCATGCGATAAGCCGAAGAACATGGTTCGTCTGAAGTGCGTTAATGTGGCGTAACGCCCTAAGAAGGAACAGCCTATAGTCGGCGACAACCTAAGAATAAATATAAGCTCCGCCCTCGAGGCCGCATTGCTCATATTTTGAATGCTTCCGCGCTACAAACGAAGTAGTTCCTAAACAATGGCATTAATTTTCACGCATATACACCTTATTTTCCAATACTGCACTGATATTGAAATAAAGAAAGCAAAGCTAGATGAAAAAAATTGTGAACGCACGGCGTTTGGCGTCAGCTTAGCAATGTATCTGTTGCTTAAATCGCACCCTCCGCCGCGGTCATCTCAGAGTCTACGCAAAAGTAATGTGTGTCTCAAAGGCGACGTTTCTGGGCCGCTCCTATTATGGTAATAAAACAAAGAATGCCACATTTAACGTATAAATTAATATAAAGGAACCATTTCTTTACGGTTTCTCAAAACGACACAGGGACATTAATAACTTTTAATAAGGTCGCTCGCAATTTATTTTTCTTTTTACGAAACTTTCGCCGCCAGTTTTGTTCATTGTCTGTAGTAACTATGGCAACAACGACTCAAAGCGAAGAAAAGCGAAGTGTTCTGAGATCACCTTCACGAATTTCGATTCTTGTGCTGCCGTGAATACCATATTTGCGTCTGGAGTTGCAGTGGTTGTCGTCGTGTTTGAGGTGAACAAGGCTTCATTTGACGTCGTTTCAACGAAATAAAAGCGCGTGGCGCTCATGGTGCTTAACTGTGCGGGTCATTCGATACGTTGCCTTAAGTTCACGCCAAGGTGATGTGCACGGCTGAAGTGGCAGTGACTAAAAGCTTTACGTGAGACTGTTTCTGGCTTCGACAACTTGTACTGGCGCTGCCACGACTCCTTCAGCCCTTGAACGTTACACTTTTTCATTTATTTATTATTTATTTAATACATACCTGCATCGCCCCAGTGGGCATTACAGCAGGGGGCCCAGTTTTACCTTCTATGTATATGTGTCTCTGCGCAAAGGTGTGGGTGCGTGCGTGCGTGTGTGTGTGTGTGTGTGTGCGTGTGCGTGTGCGTGTGTGCGTGTGCGCGTGTGCGTGTGCGTGTGTGTGTGTGTGTGTGTGTGTGTGTGTGTGTGTGTGTGTGTGTGTGTGTGTGTGTGTGTGTTTGTGTGTGTGTGTGTGTGTTCGATAGCCGTGAGACAAACAGGAAAAGGAGATACGCTTCTAAAAGATACCGTTTATTTTTTATCTGCCAACGTGTCAATCGGAGACCGATCTTTATCAAGGCAAAGTTTACGAAGCTTCGATGCCCTTTTATAGCATGGCCTTCCAAGCAGGGAGAGAGAGAAAAAAGCAGAACACAGAAAATAAAAATAGAAAATGTAAAAATTAAAAATTGAGTAGCCAAAAGACCATACAAAAAAGACGTGCATCACAAGAAGGGCAAGCATTTAAAAGAAACTACGGACTATAAGCTTCACGAGAGTCGACTGCAGTTTAAGATAAACAAATTATCACTGCATAATATATGCACACAATACACACAAAATACAGAAAACGCAAGTTAGACAAAAGCTGAATTGTAATGTGAAATCGTGAAGTATGATGCAACGCCATCATAAACAAAAGCTGTTTTTTTTTTACTCAATGATAGTTTTAGCGGCGTTACGTCAGTTGCGATCGCGATCTATGCAATCGAAAGTTCTTGCGTCACAGCGATATTATGTAACGCGCATCATTTTCGTAGACGATTACCTCGCATGGCGTTTTTCATGCAAGGCGTTCGTGCATCGAGCGTGAGAAGACTTACGCGACGGGCACTTCAACCTAGCACATCATTCTGGGCTGGTAGCACACGTCACATAATCACACATGCACCGGATGACCACAATTATCTCCTTATAATACACACACCACAGCATGTTCTCCACACCTGGTTTCTTTACTTTCGCACTATGTTGCGCTAACGGGTTCTGATGGTCGCTCTTTCTCTTTCGCTTCGTCCGCACATACTCCATCCATAGAGACGCACAGCACCGCGTATTGCGCAATAGATCACCAAGATTGCCACGTTGCGAGCTCGAAGTAACACACGCACGCACATGTGGCAACGCTAATGCTATGGCTTTAGCAGACGATAATCGGGCACAGACGCGCACATTCCGACTCACAGCACACGAGTGAACGCGACAATCGCCATTATGGTGACACTCAGGCGATCTGCTTGGTGCATTCGAGTTCACTATAATCCGAGCGATGGAAGGAACACACGCCGTGATGCAACTTGACGCTGCCGAAACGACGGAACGCGATAGAGCGTCCGAGCTGCTAGCTGCCGCTTCGGTGCACTTCAAACGCGGCACAGTCACACGCTTCTACTGCATCGAATGACGTCCTGCGACGATGATGCTGCGTACGAGCGGATAACACTAGGAAAGAGCTTCTTCTGGAAGAAAAGCACCACAGAAAATTCGAATCAACGGCTCTCGGTCTCGGTGCTGCGGTACCTCGCCTCCCGTCGCGGACGGCGCCATGTTGCACTTTTCATTGGTTCGTCTTAACCTTTACGTCATGATAAAGAGCGGCCGTAGTTGGACGCGCATGATACAAATGGACAGCGGTACAGTTTACTTTTTATTCTTGGCTTGTCACCGACTATAGTAGACAATGGGCCCAGCTGAGCGTGTTTGCTGAACATGCGCTTACCCTCGCCCTGTGTACAACTTGGCTCCGTCATACGACGCTGATGCTTGGGAAGGTCACTACTCGCGCATGCTAGTTAAAGATTTGGGTGACTGTACCTTCAATTGCTTCCGTGCACTTCGCGACTCACCAGTGGCATCCGCGAGCGATCGTACGTAGAGCGGGTTTTTGGCCAGACCTCCGCACGTCAATACGCCGGACACCGAGTGGCCTGCGTCTGTCAGGGCGTCAATGATGTGGCGAGACCCGTACTGCAAGAACATAAAAGGTACCTGCATTTGTGTAATAATGTAATAGCGCTGCAATTGCAACGAACAAGCTATAAGAACATAGGCATCCTCCTACGTTGGAAAAGGCAGCGCCCTAAATTGTCTTGTATGATAAAACTGGCTTAATATTGTACAGAGACAAAAAAGGCAAAAACATAAGAAAAGCCAAAGCATATATATATATATATATATATATATATATATATATATATATATATATATATATATATATATATATATATATATATAAAGAAGAAGGTGTCCTTGGTTCCAGTAGACGCAATACTACGAAGTCTTGCAAAACGAAAACTTCTTTTATTTTTCCAACGTTTCAGCCGGGGCCCGGCCTTCATCAGGGAAAACATGATACCTGATGAAGGCCGGGCCCCAGCTGAAACGTTGGAAAAATAAAAGAAGTTGTCGTTTTGCACGTCCTCTACTTCGTAGTGTATATATATATATATATATATATATATATATATATATATATATATATATATATATATATATATATATATATATATATATATCCTAATACAATGTTTTTCACATGCTGAAATATCGTGTACTCAATGCATAGCACATCGTGCTTCAGCAAACTCACAGCTAGTGCTTGAAGCGTAGCGAGATACAGCTGTGCTAGGTCCTCCTCGTCAGCCGTCAGCGTCAGCCCACAAATCTGCATAAAATAAAGATTGCGGTATACTTCTGGACTTCTTTTGGAAATGGGAAGGGGGGGCATATGCCTATTGCTCCCTCTCTGTTCAGTTATCTCATATAATTAAAGTGTTCGTGGTGGCACATCATAACTCGCCGGAATGTCGTATACATGACAATGTCGCATTTTTACGCAGCCATTAGGTCATGTGCATAAACATAATGCCCACATCTACATTTTACGAAACCTATGCATATGCTTAGAAGTATATTTAAGAAGTACAAGTAGCCGCTGATACAAAAGGCCATTTGTAAACAATCGATAACAAATACGGGTACATACATTAAGATGCATGATGTGGGCGAGTTCACAGCAGCGCAGGCGGAATGTTGAACCGTTTTCTGCTTTTTACGCAGTGTTTGACCTGCCTCGTCGATCCTGTCGCCGACTCGTCCGAATTTCTTCGCCCGGAAAGCAATGGCATGAACTACCCTTCTTCGACTGAGTTTCGGCACGTGCACAACTCGGGTCTTGGTGGCGTGGACGGCCCTATCTACTTCGATAGAGATAGTCCAGGCCTGTTCATCGCCTCGTCAGCTGGTGTTCTACGTGCCATCATCTATGATGACGACATCCTGGTTTCCCTCACTCGTCGACCAGCCTGGCTCGGTGACATCGTCGGCAAGGCATAAAAGGACATCGTCGACGCCTACCTTCTTCAGTGGGCGAGTTCACAGCAGCGCAGGCGGAATGCTGAACCGTTTTCTGCTTTTTACGCAGGTATGTTACCTTAAGAATGCCAAGTGCATTCGTTCCGATAATCGCTTCCTGCTGCTGTTGTCTCGCCCACACAGTTTGACATGTACCTCTGATATTCTGTCATTATGTTCTGACCTTATAGTCTGCGTTAGCAGGCTTCTCTTGTGCGGTGATGTAGAACTGAACCCGGGGCCTCCCAAGTTAAACAAGGCTAACACACGTTTACGTGGTTCGTCCTTTGCCGATGAAACGGGTGATTTCGATGCTGCGGCTGCTGACTTGTCTTCGGTGACTCAAATGCTTACCGAATTAATTAAGGGTCAGCAACGCATATCGCAAGATATAGCTGATATGAAGAAGTTTCATGAAGTTGTCAATTCTAGGTTTGATGCTTTAGAGACTCGTGTCTCCGCATTAGAATCGCTTCCCATCACGCCTTCTACAACTGCCGGTAATAGTGTGAACAGCGATATTCAGCAGCTACAAATCCAAATCAACCAACTCACTATGCGTAATGATGATCTGGAAAACCGATCTCGCCGCAATAACTTGCTACTGCTTGGCCTCGCTGAGACACCGGATGAATCCTCTGACCTTCTACTGTCTAACCTTTCTGAGTGGTTCAAAGGAAATCTGCAATTTGATTGCCCGAATATCGAAAGGTGTCACAGGATCGGACGTAGGCAAGCGGATCGACCGCGCCCCAATTATCATAAAGCTGCTCGACTATCGCGAAAAAACAACTGTACTTAAAAATGGCTACAAACTTAAAGGGTCTAACTTTCGCATTTCCGAAGACTATTCAATGCGCGTTCGAACTATCAGAAAGAAGATATGGGAAGCATCAAAACCTTTTCGGGATAATGGCTCCATTGTACGCTTGACTTTTGATCATGTGTTTATAGATCAAGTTAGGTACAACTGGAACGATGACACTAACTCCCTCGTTAGGATTCATTCTCGCTCAGCAAAAGCTCCTTCTAACGTCACCACTAATGCTCCTTGACGCCTCGGGAATGATACTAACGAGGCCCTGCGCATCTTAAATGTTAATGCCATAAGCCTAGTCAATAAGTTCCCAAATTTTCTTTCTCTTATCACGGCCCATTCACCGCACATAGCCGGCGTAACAGAAACTTGGTTAAATGAACATATATACGATAGCGAAATAACACCTCCAGGTTTTACAGTCGTCAGAACTGACAGACGTCATGGCAGGGGAGGGGGTGTTGCACTATTTTTACGGTCTGATCTTAAATTTTCAGTTATCCCCAGTCCATCTGATACCGAATCCGTTTGGTGCAAGGTCTTTTTTGGAAGCATTTCCATAGTCTTTGGCGTAGTTTACCGCTCGCCATCATCGAACATAGATCGGCTACTCACTTTAACAACTTTCATGCACGAGCGCTTCTTATCCACTTCCAGCTTGATCTGCCTGGGTGATTTCAACACTCCAGGTATTTTGTGGCCATCTCTATCGCTCACAGGTTATGACGTAGAAATCAGCAAAGTTCTGTTAGATTTTTTCGCTCTATTTTTGTTTAAAACAGATTGTTGAAACTAACACACGAGGCGATGCAGTTTTAGATTTAGTTTTTGTTCGTCCTTTCCTCTTAGACAATGGTTATGAGTGCGAAGTTACTGATGGTATTTCAGACCACAAGGCCGTTCTAGTATCCATTTCTGTTCCTGTGCGTACCAACCATTTTGTCTATTCTACATTCCCAGATTTTTCACGAGCCGATGACGCGTCTGTTCTTGATGTTTTATCCAATTCTTATGATGATTTCGAACGCCTCAGCGAAAGTAACGATGTAAATTCCTTAGTGGCTTCTTTTCAAAAGACTGTGGCAACTTGTATTGAGCGATTCGTCCCGATAAAAACGAAAAAGAAAAACCCCCCAGCTTCCCTGGATATCGCGTGACATACTTCATCTGTCGCGTCGTGTTGCTAGACTGAGGCGTTTAAAAAAGAAACGGTGACCCCTTTAAAATACAGGAATTTAGCGTCGCGAAAGAAGAACTTCGGGTCAAAATTAATTCCTCGAAAGACTTCTACTTCAAAGTTACATTGCAAAATTTAATGAAAAGCAACCCTAAAAAATTTTGGGCTTCTATTTTACCCACCTCAGCTGCCACAAATACAGTTGTTATAAATAACGCCCCCTGTAGTGACCCCTTAACTATTTCCAACGCGTTCAACGAATACTTCCAATCGGTATTCACAACTGACAATTTAGACATCCCTAGCTTCCATCATGGTTCAAATAACTCAATCAGTGACATTTCCGTGTCTGTCGATGGTGTTATGAACCTAATTTTGCACTTAGGAAATAAGAAATCTCTTGGTCCTGATGGCATTCCTAATATTTTTCTTCTTCGATATTGTGAGTGGACCAGCCTCTATTTGACCGTAATTTTTCAAAAGTCCTTATGCACCTCAACTGTCCCTTCAGCTTGGAAATTAGCCAAAATTCTTCCTATGCATAAATCTGGCAACAAGCAGTCACCATTAAACTATCGCCCGATTTCATTAACGTCCCAATCATGCAAACTTTTAGAGCACATAATATTTAAGCATATCATGGGGTTTCTTGAAAATAATAACATCCTAAGTGATGCTCAGCATGGTTTTCGCAAAGGTTTTAGTACAACAACCCAGCTTGTAGAATCTTCTCATGACATTTTTCGCACGCTCTAGACTCTGGTATCCAAATTGATGCAATTTTCATCGACTTTTCAAAGGCATTCGACACTGTTACACATTCTAAACTTCTGCATAAACTTCACGCTATTCTTAAAAATTATTCCTTAGTTGACTGGATTGCTAGCTTTTTAAACAACCGTTCCCAGTATGTTTCTTTTAATTCCTCAAACTCGTCTGTTATGAATGTGTCATCCGGAGTCCCCCAGGGTTCGGTCCTGGGACCACTTTTGTTCTTATTGTAAATAAATGATTTGCCCAATTATGTGTCTGCGAAAATCCGCCTTTACGCTGATGACTGTGTACTGTACAGTGTAATTAGTACCAATGATGACCACATTTTACTTAATGATTCTTTTACACAGTTTTGCAGATGGTGCGAGACATGGCAAATGAACATCAACTTTCTTAAAACAGTCACTCTTTCCTTCTGTAAACGCACCTCTGTTTCTCTGTTCGATTACTCTTTCAATGGCTCCTCTCTGAAACGTGTGTCCGAGTATAAGTACCTAGGCCTCATCTTCACACACAACATGTCTTGGTCCAAACATATCGAATACACTTGCAATAAAGCTTTAAAGAAACGGGGCTACCTAAATCGTACATTAAAATATGCTCCACGCGAAACAAAATTGCTAACGTATAAATCACTCATCCGTCCCATCCTCGAATATGCCTGCCCCGTATGGAACCCATATAAAAAATCGGACATAACCACACTAGAATCTGTTCAGAAGAAAGCCATCCGTTTCATTTTCCGCCGTTACGACTGGAATTTCTCGCCCTCCTCTCACCTTGCTACGTTAGGACTACAAACCCTGTCCGAGCGACGCGATCTGGAATGCCTAAAGTTGCTGCATATTCTTGTTAATACCCCACGCTACACATTAACTAACGAATATCTGTCTCCTGATAAACTGAAACCCACAAGGAATAGCCACAAGCTCAACCTGACACCGTTCCATCCACGTACTAACCTATTTAAATTCAGCTTATTTCCGCACACTATTGAAAAATGGAATGTATTGCCTGGGTCAACTAGATCATTGCCTGTAGAAGATTTTTTTATGAATGTATTGATTCGCGATTGGTTTATTAAGAGTTGTATTCTTGTTGTTTTTTCTGTTTATTTTTTTTTTCACTTGCTTGCAGTGTTGCATTGCCTTTCTGTTTGTATGCTCATGTAGAGAAAACCCACTCATGCGATAGCCCAAATTGGGCTGCAGTATGTAAAAATAAAATAAAAATAAATAAATAAAAAACGTAGACGCGCAGACACTGACACAAGAGAAGAAATCAAAAACCTACCTTTCTTTATCATGCATCCATACAAACTAGCTCGACTTTCTGCTGTTCTAAGCGTTAAGTTCATTGCAAAGCATATACAGTGAAATATCGGCATCATCTGTGTCACATTCAAGAGGTGACAAAGAAAATGAGGCAAAAGAAGACGAAGATGAAAAGTATGGAGTGACGTGGAACCATGACACTAGAAGACAAGGAAAACGAAGCGGAGGATATAAAAGAGAAGGTGACGTGGCCAGAAGGGCCCTGGGTGTTCCATCGTGAGCGCGTGAGCTGGGCACGAGCGTCGCCGGCCTGTGTTCCGGGCGCTCCAGCTCTCGTTCGACGGCAACGCACCGTAGACTCCGGCTGGCCAAAGGACCGGAAGGCGAGCACGAGGACCCGCAGCGGCCAGGGAGCGCCATCGGCTTGTGCTCCGAGCGTCCCATCCTACGGCACCGCACCGTAGGCCCCGTCGGAGCCAGATCCTGTCCCTGGGAGACACGGGCCAGCGCAAGTACCTGCGACGCGCAGGTCACTGAACTCGGAGCCTCCCAGCGTCTACGAGAACACCAGTTCGCGTTCCTCGCCAGAGAAGGACGGCGCCTCCGACTTGGACGCCGCCGCCAACGCCAGTGCCACCCGCAACGCCTCGCCTTCTCATGAACCGGCACTCGACGCCGTGAGTTGCGCAAGCGACAAACGCTTCGTACTTTCTAGTTGTTTGTTGTCTGTAGCTTTATTTGTGGTGTTCCTATTTAGTGTGTACCTTTTTTTCGCGTTTGCATTTATTCTAAGGCTAATGTGCGTTTTCTTTTCGTGTGCAATTAAAATGTGTGCGCTTAACGCTCCCGCCTCGTCCATTCTTTCTCGTCGACCGATGTCCGGAGATCCGTGACAAAAATAAGTGGCGAGCCTGCCAGGATTCCTTTTTCTTATTTTTTGTTGTGGGTCTCTAGGATTGCTGTTCGGCGGGGAGGATGGACCTGGTGAAGATATTAGAGTTGGCCGTGAAGCTTGGATTATCGGGTGAAGAAGCGGTAACCCTCTATGAGCGTGAAGTAAAGAGGGGGGCGAGATGAGCGAGCGCGGGCACGCGAGGAAAGGCGCGAAGAGGAGGAACGCGAGATAAGGAGAATCGAACGTGAGAAGGAGTGTCTGCTGCGGAAACAGCGAACTTTGGAGGGAGGTAGTGAGAGGAGCAGAGAGAACAGGGACTCTATAGTAGAGACAAAACCTCCAAGGCCGACGCGAGTCTGTCCCAGAGAGTTGGTGGCTCCTTTTCAAGGCAAAAGAGAGGATCTGAATGCAGACTCGCACCGGTCTCAGCAGATAGACTTAGGTCAAGGTTGCGAGCACAAACTAAGGTTGACAAAAACCTCAGACAGTAGACCGCACGTAGGAATTCCAGGGATGGATTTACTGCGGGAATCCGGAGGGCCTGATGTGCACAGCTGTGATTCGATAGAAGAAATGGCTAGCGACCATGAGAGTTTTATAAAAGATAGCAAGCTCGAGATTTGTGCGCAAAATGAGGCGGACAAGGATTCGGCATTTAGTTGTTGCAATTCAGTCAGTAATGAGAGATGTGCTGACGGTGTTGATGAGGGAGCTGAGGAAACGGTCGCGGTTTTGAGTGCTATCGCAGGAATCGAGAGCACTTCAGTGAAAGAAACAGATCTTGAAGAGAAAAGCACAGGGCGATTGCAAAAGACTGTACTAATAGAGAGGGGGAGATTCATTGGCTTTGAAGAGATTCACGATGTTGCTCAATCAAAGCAAAGACGAAAGAAAACAACCCCGAAAGTTAAGCACAGATACCCGGCTGAAGAGAGAGGTGTCCAAAAGATCAGCAGTGGATTTGTTGTCAGGAAGCGCCCTAGACGAGTAGTGTGGATGAGGCGTTTGATGATTGTTCGCAGAAGTAAAGGCAGAGGTGGTACAGGGTGTTCGCAACGCCGCGCAGAAAGAAAACGCGGAAGAAGGTCGTGTAAGGCGCACACGGTGAAAAAGAGAAGACGTAAGCTTGAACGCTTACATTTGTTAGTGTGATGAACTAATAGGTCTGTGCATTGAACGAAAGTAGGAAAGTACTTGGGTTGTGATTTACAAAAGTGTGTTATACAAAAGACATTTGGGAAAATGTGAAGATTGAGTACATGCAGTGGGTTGTATAGCGTTCCCGATACTGTGCAAGGACATTGACAGTGACAGTTGTGATATGAATAATTGTTTATTGTGGACAATCGCGGTTATTTTGTGTCAGTCGTGTAGTTTAAATGCATTCGAGACAAGGGTGGCACCGGATGATGTATGTCGAGGTGGTGGTGTGTTGGCTGAAGACTAATCGTGGAGAACATTGGATTAGTCCTAGGGGTGAAAACATCGGAGGTCTTGAGCAGTTTTCTTCTAGAGAAAACTCTTGAAGAAGGGGGCCATTGTCACATTCAAGAGGTGACAAAGAAAATGAGGCAAAAGAAGACGAAGATGAAAAGTATGGAGTGACGTGGAACCATGACACTAGAAGACAAGGAAAACGAAGCGGAGGATATAAAAGAGAAGGTGACGTGGCCAGAAGGGCCCTGGGTGTTCCATCGTGAGCGCGTGAGCTGGGCACGAGCGTCGCCGGCCTGTGTTCCGGGCGCTCCAGCTCTCGTTCGACGGCAACGCACCGTAGACTCCGGCTGGCCAAAGGACCGGAAGGCGAGCACGAGGACCCGCAGCGGCCAGGGAGCGCCATCGGCTTGTGCTCCGAGCGTCCCATCCTACGGCACTGCACCGTAGGCCCCGTCGGAGCCAGATCCTGTCCCTGGGAGACACGGGCCAGCGCAAGTACCTGCGACGCGCAGGTCACTGAACTCGGAGCCTCCCAGCGTCTACGAGAACACCAGTTCGCGTTCCTCGCCAGAGAAGGACGGCGCCTCCGACTTGGACGCCGCCGCCAACGCCAGTGCCACCCGCAACGCCTCGCCTTCTCATGAACCGGCACTCGACGCCGTGAGTTGCGCAAGCGACAAACGCTTCGTACTTTCTAGTTGTTTGTTGTCTGTAGCTTTATTTGTGGTGTTCCTATTTAGTGTGTACCTTTTTTTTCGCGTTTGCATTTATTCTAAGGCTAATGTGCGTTTTCTTTTCGTGTGCAATTAAAATGTGTGCGCTTAACGCTCCCGCCTCGTCCATTCTTTCTCGTCGACCGATGTCCGGAGATCCGTGACAAAAATAAGTGGCGAGCCTGCCAGGATTCCTTTTTCTTATTTTTTGTTGTGGGTCTCTAGGATTGCTGTTCGGCGGGGAGGATGGACCTGGTGAAGATATTAGAGTTGGCCGTGAAGCTTGGATTATCGGGTGAAGAAGCGGTAACCCTCTATGAGCGTGAAGTAAAGAGGGGGGCGAGATGAGCGAGCGCGGGCACGCGAGGAAAGGCGCGAAGAGGAGGAACGCGAGATAAGGAGAATCGAACGTGAGAAGGAGTGTCTGCTGCGGAAACAGCGAACTTTGGAGGGAGGTAGTGAGAGGAGCAGAGAGAACAGGGACTCTATAGTAGAGACAAAACCTCCAAGGCCGACGCGAGTCTGTCCCAGAGAGTTGGTGGCTCCTTTTCAAGGCAAAAGAGAGGATCTGAATGCAGACTCGCACCGGTCTCAGCAGATAGACTTAGGTCAAGGTTGCGAGCACAAACTAAGGTTGACAAAAACCTCAGACAGTAGACCGCACGTAGGAATTCCAGGGATGGATTTACTGCGGGAATCCGGAGGGCCTGATGTGCACAGCTGTGATTCGATAGAAGAAATGGCTAGCGACCATGAGAGTTTTATAAAAGATAGCAAGCTCGAGATTTGTGCGCAAAATGAGGCGGACAAGGATTCGGCATTTAGTTGTTGCAATTCAGTCAGTAATGAGAGATGTGCTGACGGTGTTGATGAGGGAGCTGAGGAAACGGTCGCGGTTTTGAGTGCTATCGCAGGAATCGAGAGCACTTCAGTGAAAGAAACAGATCTTGAAGAGAAAAGCACAGGGCGATTGCAAAAGACTGTACTAATAGAGAGGGGGAGATTCATTGGCTTTGAAGAGATTCACGATGTTGCTCAATCAAAGCAAAGACGAAAGAAAACAACCCCGAAAGTTAAGCACAGATACCCGGCTGAAGAGAGAGGTGTCCAAAAGATCAGCAGTGGATTTGTTGTCAGGAAGCGCCCTAGACGAGTAGTGTGGATGAGGCGTTTGATGATTGTTCGCAGAAGTAAAGGCAGAGGTGGTACAGGGTGTTCGCAACGCCGCGCAGAAAGAAAACGCGGAAGAAGGTCGTGTAAGGCGCACACGGTGAAAAAGAGAAGACGTAAGCTTGAACGCTTACATTTGTTAGTGTGATGAACTAATAGGTCTGTGCATTGAACGAAAGTAGGAAAGTACTTGGGTTGTGATTTACAAAAGTGTGTTATACAAAAGACATTTGGGAAAATGTGAAGATTGAGTACATGCAGTGGGTTGTATAGCGTTCCCGATACTGTGCAAGGACATTGACAGTGACAGTTGTGATATGAATAATTGTTTATTGTGGACAATCGCGGTTATTTTGTGTCAGTCGTGTAGTTTAAATGCATTCGAGACAAGGGTGGCACCGGATGATGTATGTCGAGGTGGTGGTGTGTTGGCTGAAGACTAATCGTGGAGAACATTGGATTAGCCCTAGGGTGAAAACATCGGAGGTCTTGAGCAGTTTTCTTCTAGAGAAAACTCTTGAAGAAGGGGGGCCATTGTCACATTCAAGAGGTGACAAAGAAAATGAGGCAAAAGAAGACGAAGATGAAAAGTATGGAGTGACGTGGAACCATGACACTAGAAGACAAGGAAAACGAAGCGGAGGATATAAAAGAGAAGGTGACGTGGCCAGAAGGGCCCTGGGTGTTCCATCGTGAGCGCGTGAGCTGGGCACGAGCGTCGCCGGCCTGTGTTCCGGGCGCTCCAGCTCTCGTTCGACGGCAACGCACCGTAGACTCCGGCTGGCCAAAGGACCGGAAGGCGAGCACGAGGACCCGCAGCGGCCAGGGAGCGCCATCGGCTTGTGCTCCGAGCGTCCCATCCTACGGCACTGCACCGTAGGCCCCGTCGGAGCCAGATCCTGTCCCTGGGAGACACGGGCCAGCGCAAGTACCTGCGACGCGCAGGTCACTGAACTCGGAGCCTCCCAGCGTCTACGAGAACACCAGTTCGCGTTCCTCGCCAGAGAAGGACGGCGCCTCCGACTTGGACGCCGCCGCCAACGCCAGTGCCACCCGCAACGCCTCGCCTTCTCATGAACCGGCACTCGACGCCGTGAGTTGCGCAAGCGACAAACGCTTCGTACTTTCTAGTTGTTTGTTGTCTGTAGCTTTATTTGTGGTGTTCCTATTTAGTGTGTACCTTTTTTCGCGTTTGCATTTATTCTAAGGCTAATGTGCGTTTTCTTTTCGTGTGCAATTAAAATGTGTGCGCTTAACGCTCCCGCCTCGTCCATTCTTTCTCGTCGACCGATGTCCGGAGATCCGTGACAATCTGGCGGTACATCAGACTGTGTGGAACAACAGAAAATGCGGGAAGTTTGCAATAAGTTGCGCAAAGCTTGGCACAGCGAAGCTGGTTGGTCCTCAGCTCGTCATGCTACAGCACGGGAATCACAACGCCTATAGCGATTGGATCCAGCGGAATTTGCAGCAGCAGCCAAGGCGCGGCGACGGGCGGATCCGGAATACGCGCAGAGCTTGCCTCTCTGAATGTGTTGAAATCGCTGTCCCTGACCTACGGTGTAAGAAACTGTGGCGGTCGCTATGGCGACGGCTCGGCGGCGGCTGCTCCTCGGCGCGGCGGCTGTTTGGCTATTGGGCGCGTGGCCCACCACTGGAGACGCGGGCGCTGCAGTCGCTGTGATGTGCAAGGTTGGATCACGTGATCTCAACTCACTCTGGCGAAAGGAAGCGGACGGTTGAATGCGTTGTTCTTAACAGCGATTTCGCAGCGTTTTTAACCATGTCCGTTGTCGCCGTCGTCGTAGCTCCCCGTCGGACCGAAATACAGGTGTTACATATACCGTACATAGAGCGTTCATAGCGCGCATACAGGTTTAAAATAGACCGTACTCTGTCCATGCATCCGTCCGTCCGTCTGTCTGTCCGTGCGTGCGTGCATGCATGCGTCCATCCGTCCATCTGTCCGTCCGACCATCTGTGCATCTGTCCGTCCTTCCGTCCGTCCGTCCATCTGTGCATCCGTTCGTCTGCGCATCTGTCCCTCCGTCCATGCCTCTGTCCGTCCGTCCATGCCTCTGTGCGTCCGTCCATGCCTCTGTGCGTCCGTCCATGCCTCTGTGCGTCCGTCCGTCCGTCCGTCCGTCCGCGCATCTGTCCGTCCGTCCGCGCATCTGTCCGTCCATCCGCCCGTCCGTCCGTGCGTCCGTTCATGCATCTGTCCGTCCGTCCATGCATCCGTCCGTCCGTCTGTTCATCTGTCCGTCCGTCCGTGCATCCGTCCGTCCGTACGTGCGTCTGTCCACCCTTGGACGGACGGACGGACAGATGTATTTCATAAACATTCTTTATATCGCTTATCATTTCGTCAATGAAGCTTCGCTCCATCATCAGCATTCACTGCGTGGATCGGCTGACAGTTTTCGTTTTGAACAGTTCTTTTGCTCTCACTTCATATGTGCGGACCCCTAGAGGCTACACAATCCGGAAAAGTGCAGTAAAGGTTATCGGCGGAATGGTACTTTTTAAGAGCGAAGCTCCTTAGGTTCTCACGATGTCCGTTGACGCCGTTGTCGTAGGTCCCCATCGGACCGAAACACAGGTGTTACATATACCGTACCTACACTTATGGCGGATGCGAATGCACACTTATGGCGGATGCGAATGCGATACACCACATTGTTTACACATGGAACGTAAGGATCAGGGTTTGGGTACGGGCTAGTTGGTATTCCAGCGCTCGTCTTCGTTAGTCTCGTTGTCCCGTGTCTTCCATTGCGCTGCAATTAATCTACGGAACAACTGAAGACTTGTTTCTTCGCAGACTCTGCACGTCTCTTCCCTAACGGGTCTGTGGCTTTGCAAATGCTAATTAGTTTCTGTGGAGGGGAAAAACGCACATCTACCTTAACCTTCCGGCCAGTTTTGCTGCATCCATATCAATCATCCCATTCTAAGGTGGTGAAACGAGCAATTGCTAAACTTTGTTGTGACAACGCGCTTCTCATTCTTGATAATCATTCTGATTCAAAACTTTGATAATCATTCTGATTATCAAAGTTTTGATAATCAGAATGAGCGCCTTTCGCTAGCAGGTTAACTGAGCCCTGTACTTATCGCAGTAGCAGAAAGTGCGCTAAAAAAGTTATACAGATTGGTTCGTGTATAAGCAGTTCTGGTGGAACAAAAAAGGTTGTCGCGTCGTACGTGCACAACGTGTCACACGCCTCAAAGAAAATTGCCCGGAAAGTTAAGGTAGATGTACTTTTTTTCCGCCCCACAGAAACTAATGAGCATTTGCAAGGCCACAGACCCGTTAGCCAAGCGACGTGCAGAATGTATGAAGAAACATTGGTTCTATTTGTAACCAATGTCGTATATTGCTTCCCGTTTCCTTGCGGGAAGGTTTACACTGGGCAGTCGGGGAGATGCCAGAACGATAGGCTAAGAGAACATAAGCAGAAGTTCGGCCGACCTCGGGATGGTCACGTGTCTGTGCATTGCAGTGTTTGTGGATGTGAAGCTTTGTTAAAAGCTTAACAAGGTGTGGGTTCGAGCTAGTTGGTACTCCATGGTCAACTATTTCTTGCGCAAAACTTCTTGGACAAAGAACGAAACAAACACGGACAGGTGCAAACTCAGTTGGAAGTTTGCCCCTGTCCGTGTCTGTTTCGTCCTTTGTCCAAGAAATTTTGCGCAAGAAATAGTTGTTTTGCTTAAAGAGTGCACCGTTGTGTATAGGAATGCGGATAAGACTGCGCGAGAGATTGTTGAAGCCGCCCTGATTGCGAGGGACGGTAATAGCTGCCCGTCGGTGACGCTAACAGCAAATGAACTGACCTTTCTGGACGCGGCAGGTTTTCATGTGCGATGATTGGGCCTTCTGTGTACGGATCTACTTATACTGTTGCTTCTGAAAATAAACAATCAGTTGAAAGTTAGGGCTTGTCCTTTTGCCTCTTCTTCGTCCGTGTGTGTCAGCGTTATACCACATTTTGATCACTATGTCTGTTCGTGAATACGAGCTATCTATAAACCTATCTATATCTATTTCCAGCTATCTATAAACCAAGTATGTGTAGAAACAACAAATCATTTGAGCCCTGTTAAATTGTTTTCATTACTCTTCGTGTAGTTACTTCACAGGCTGTCAACGGGAAAACTGAAGGCGACCCCCGGAAAAGTACACGTCAGTTTTTATGCGCAGTCCGCAGCGGTGTAGCAGTGAATACGGTGCTCGGCTGCTGACTTAAAGGTCGCGTGTTCAATCCCGGCCGCAGCGGTCGCATTTTGATGGAGTACACATTAAAAAACACCAGATGGTCGAATTTCCGGAGCCTTCCACTCCGGCGTCTCTCGTAATCATATCGTGGTTTTGGGACGTAAAACCCCTGGTATTATTATTAATTTTTACAGCACACAAAAAGTACCAGGACAGAAAAGGGACGACGCAAACACTGCGCTGGCTTTTTCCGCGCGCTGTAAAAGTTAAGATATATTACCAACAAGCCCAAGCTAATGTTCTTTTTTATACAAAAGTAGTAAGTCTTACGCCGCCAGGAGCTCCTGGCTGATATTTGAAGATAAACAGCGCACTGAAAAAACGAAGACAAGAGAAGGGATCGACACACACAGCGCTGCACTCACACACAGCGCTGCACTCCCAGTTGTGAGTGCAGCGCTGTGTGCGTCGATCCCTTCTCTTGTCTTCGTTTTTTCAGTGCGCTGTTTATCTTCAAATATGAATACGCACCAACTCGCCCAACTAGCTGTTTTGTTACAATATATCTCCTGGCTGATGCCTCGATCTGGGACCCGCACCTTCGAGACCACCTGATTGTAATAGTGAAATTTCATCGTCTTCTTGCTTGTGCCAAAACCTCCGTATATATCTCATCGTGACGCCAAAGATTTTCCAATATTTTGGGTCATTCAGGTTGTAATAGTGCTCTTACAGATTACGAGTCTTAACCACTGCTTTCAGTTATCGTTATTCCTTACGTGACCATTTAACCGAACAATGTGAATTTGTTGCGAGCGTTTGACGTCGGCCGACTGGTTATGACGCACGCTGCCATAGTGCTCTGAAAGCTCAAAAACAACCATACGCAAGTATGCCCCAAAACTCCGTAAAGTAAGCTTAGTTGGTGGTGATGGTGAAACTTGGAGAAGTCTTTCAGATTCCCTCGGGTGGCTTTTGGAATCCATCAGATTAGATAACTTTATTGAGTGCCCTGCGAATTAGTGGGATGGGCCTGGATCCCAAGTAGGCTTCGGCCCAGGGTTGCTGGCTCTTGGCGGCTTTCTCGGCTCACCGGATGGCCCACAGTTGGTGCACCAGGCCCGAGCTGAGCAACGCAGACTACCAGCGCGCGCGGAGATTGTCGGTGTTTACAGCCGCATCACGGCTATTATTTATTATGCCTGGACATCCCCATAGGATATGCTCTAAGGCAGGGGTCTCAAACACGCGGCCCGCGGGCCGCATGCGGCCCGCGAAGCTATCGGTTGCGGCCCGCGGCCCGCACTTGACTGTCTTCACCCCCCCCCCCCGCCCCGTTTTTAAATGCGAATGCATTTCATAGTCGGGCTATGTCAGGCATCCGGCGTTGTCCGGCGTTGTCCGGCGTTGGCCGGCGTTGGCCGGCGTTGTCCGCGGGGAGGAGGATAGGTTGAGGAGGTGTCCGCGCGCCGGCAGGTGTTATCTCTCCGCTCTCACTCTCTCTCCCATAGCAAAAGCTGCGGGCGCGCGCGCTTATCCTCGCCCCTAGCAAAGTGGAGAGGAGGAGCGCGCTCTGGCGCGTGAGGGCGCTCGCATCGCGGGAGCTCAGCGGAGCTACCGCGATAAAAAAAAAAAAAAAAAAAAAAAAAAAAAAAAAAAAAAAAAAAAAAAAAACAGGCGCTGCGCCGTGCTCCCGACCGGGCTGCAGAAATTAGGCGCCTTTTCCTTCTTCGAACCACAACCACCATATATAAATGGAGTGAAGCGCGCGCGAAATGCATTCGCATTTCCTCACGATTCCCCTTCGGGGAGGTGGGGGGCATTTTTTTGTTTTAAATTTATTTACGGGGGGCTACACAGGCATCACTGGTTTAAAGCATTGTCTCCGTGAGGCACCTTATGTGTTC